>QVTF01001641.1:0-299560 GCA_003573665.1 Oxygymnocypris stewartii
TAATTCGATAACGATAATTATCGCGATATAATTTCCCTCTAAAACGATATGAAAAGTTCGAACATTTTTCGATATAATGTTTATGCGCCAAAAGCGGAACGAAACCACGTGACTCATTTGAATCGCGCCACACGGACCGTTTATCCGCTCGGATCACAGTTCAAACTGCCGCGCGGCACGAGCTCACTAGAGCAGATGCGTTTACTCGGTCACGTGAACACTGCAGTGCTGTGAGATCCAGTCAGTAGACGCGTTCGACTTAAAGCGGCGCTGCACAGAATGGTCAGTGTAAGATATCAAAGTACCGCGAGAGCCATTCGAAAGCATAGGCTTCATCTGCTCTAATCGCTCTCGCGGTACTTTGATGTCATACACTAACCATTCTGTGCAGCGCCGCTTAAAGTCGAACGCGCCTAATGTGAGAACACAAGCCGAACATGAGAAACACTGTGCAACGAGACAGTCAGAAGGCTTTTCAATATGCACATCACCATTATTTACCATGGATTTACTGTAGTAACATTCACTGCACTATGGTATTGTGGCAGAAATGTGGGATATTCACATTTAATATTATTACAGGAGTAATGGTATATAATTATAGAAAGTATGTGTGGTTAAGGCAGCTATAGCATGTGTACATTTATACTGAATGGTTTTAGACTACTGTCTTTCATACAAATATACTATTTAAAAACCATTTAGTTATATTTTGACCATGTTATTGAGGTGCTATATGTGTGGTTTTAACTGTTTATCATTATTTAAATGTATGCTACTATAGGAGACCAGTGCTTAATAAAAATAAAAAGTTGGTCAGAATATTTTATACCATATAAAACTGAGGTTGCTACAGATGTTACTGATGTAAAGATGTTACTGATTTTGATAATGAACAAAAATGTTACTGCATCCTAACTCAAGCTACGATCAAATGTGTATTTCTAAGAGACAAAAAAGTGATATTATTATCATTCATATTATGAGGCAACCCAAACCGGTTTCTTGATTTTGAAACAATATCAACTCATTAGAACATGCAGAAACTAAGAAATACATATCTATTTAGATAATTATTGTGTTAAGGAAAATTAATGGTCTGGTTTCTAAAACTTTCACTTTGGAGCAAAAATCTGGCTTTAAACTTGAAAGAAATAAAGATTTGACATTTATCGTGATAATTATCGATATCGACTGATATGAAAATAATTATCGTGATAATATTTTGGGCTATATCGCCCAGCCCTAATACACACACACATATATACATATATATATACACACACACACACACACATATATACATATATATACACACACACACACACACACACACATATACATATATATACACACACACACACACACACACACATATACATATATATACACACACACACACATACACACACATATACATATATATACACACACACACACACACACACATATATACATATATATATATATATATATATACATATACACACACATATATACATATATAGTGTCATATTAGAATTATTATTTACATAATCGTAAATAATCTTCTAATATTTTTTTGTTATTTTTCCTTGATTATTCACCAGACTGTATCTTCTAGCTACACGCGTGTAGACTCGAATGCCGACAGCGTCGCATGACCAATCATAAAATCAGTAGCCTACTTCCAGTTTGCAATCAATATCTATATTAATTCCATATCTTAACTTCTTGTAAAAAAATTAAAAATCCATTCTCAGTATTATTCCTGCTTGCTGGCGTTCACATCAATTCACAAGTCGTTCATTTGAATTAGGCTATTTTCATTCAAGTCAATATGAAAGCAGTTACGCTATGTTTAGCATCATTTTACGTTACTGCGCTTTGCAAATAAATTGGTTGCATAAATTGGTATCCACTCACGTTTAACTTTTTGTCTGCTTGTTACCGTCAAAAAACAATCAATACAGTCGCATTACTATAATAGCCTATAAGACAGTCCATCATCACTAGATTTTATAAAGGTTTTACTATAACAATTTTGTAAATGCAACCAAATATTGACAATGCCATTTACCTTGGTGTGACTTCTCACTTACATATGCATATATATTTAAATATAAATATATCAGTGCATGAGCCAAACGCGAAGAAGTGCAGGCAAGTCTTGTGTTGATGTATTAATCTCTAAGACATAATAAAGCGAAGGATTTAGGATGTTTAGGCAGCTTGGTCTCAAAAGCAGTTTTTGGACTAACAAGAATCAGGGGTGCAAACTCATCAGGGGTGAAAAAGGTGACAAACTAAACTAGGCAGATTATTTAGCTTGTTTTATGGAAAAACTAAATTAATTTAGACTTTACTGAAAACAAGACAATAGTTTTACAGCAACACTGATATTAACAATAAGCAAAATAATGTCTAATGTATTCAAACGGAGAAAATAAAGGACAGGAGTCATATCAACATCATTTTAAACTACAGTTTTAGGTTTATAAGCTGTTTAATAGACTAATAGTGAAGAATAATTCACTGGATAATGTTAATTCACTGGATAATGTTAATTCACTGAATAATAATCTCTGGAATATTTAAATAAGCTATAACAAACAAAACATCGTATTTTATTGCATTTCTTAACTGGCATGTTATATCAGAATTATTAAAATGTTTTTTTGTCATTCTAAATTATAAAAACTGCTGACAGAGCGGTTTATCTATGCATTTACACAGAACTATACTCAAACTGCGATCGCTTGTGGAGATAATAAATCATTAATTATGATAGAGATGTATTTATTTAGATGTTTATTGGAGAAATAATGGTTATATAATAAATGTTAATTTAGTTTAGCGTGTTTCAAACAAGTGAATCTTGTTAACGGTTACATGCGGTGGCCGTGCTGGAGCATTTCCTGAGCATCAACCGCTGAGTGAACAGCAATATGAAAGCGGCTTCATGAGACTAATGATGAGCATATACAACAGAGAGACAATTCAATTCAGCGCTTTTATTTCCACCATGCGCTCATTTCATGGCTGCATATTATTTAATTCAGGCAAAGTTACGTCTTTATTGGGAAAGAGTGACGGATTATTTTACGACTCTGTGACTCTGTGAGTTTGTCTCTATTTCTTAGAGCCAAGCTGCATAAACTGCATATCAGGTATTTATTTAATGCATCCAATTTGTGCATTAATGGCTGTTATGTTAAATAAAGTTGACTAACTACAGCAAATCAAATACCTGTGCACACCGCCGTTGTTGTTGTCTCGTCTCCCCTCAGATGCGCTGCAATGGCAAATTCTCAAAACAATCACAAGAAGGTGGCATTTGTTGGTGAATCCGCTATTACAAAACCGATATCAGACTATGGTAAAATGCTTAAATATCAGGAAAAATATCGCTAAAACTATATATCGGTCAATCTCTACTCCAGACCATTTATCTAAGGCACTGGATCACAGGTAATAATGTTGTAAATATTGTTCAGCTTCTTGCAGACAGATCGTTTCACTTCAGTAAGACCTTAGTATATAATCATCAGCCACGGAGATTCATTTTGTGTTGCTTCATTTGCTTTTTTTTTGCTTTTTTTTCATATACGGGCAGTCGCTGATGTGCATTTAATGAATCGCCAAGGAGCAGAATTTCAGCAAAAAATCTTCTTTACTGTTCTACTGAAGAAAAAAGTAACCTACATTTATGGATGGTCTGAGGGTGAGTAAACTTTCATTTTTGGGTGAACTATCCCATTAATTCAATAAAAGTGAATATACCTGGGATCACTGACACACAAGTAAGAAAACTAATGGTCATGGAAATAAAATTGAGTACACCTGTGATTTCAAATGCATGAACCTGATTCTAAAATTGCCACTACTGACAGCACTACTTGCACTGCTCTGGAAAACAGATGGGCAAGTGAAACACGAAAAGAGGCCTGATTAATACTGCGAGCATATCTTTGATCAGATGGCGCCCAGCATGTTTTTAATAAATCTGGTCTGGACTACTACAGTAAATGCATAGTCCTGAAAGTGAAGGCCAGAAGTGGGAGTGTAGTGATATGGGAATGCATGAGTGCAAAAAGCACTGACTGGTGTGGAGAAGGAGATATTTATAGATGGCACAATGAATGCCTGTGGATGTACCAAAACACTGAAAAGATGACTCCCTGTCTCCAGACACTTGGCAGAAGATAAATATTCCATGATACTGATCCAATGCACACTGCCAAAATCAAGCAAGAGTTTCTAAAGAAGTAAAAAAAAAAGAAAAAAACCTTAAGTCAAAACTATGCTTATCTTACTATGTTACTATGACCTGAATCCAACTTTGTAGTATTTTAAAAAGGCTTGAGCAACACAACCACTCCAATAAAGAGCACCTGAGGAAAATTCTCGGAAGGATAGCAGAATATCACTCCAGAAAAATTTTCAACACTAGTATCATCTATGCTGAGGAGAACATAGGGAGAAACAAGCAGTGCATGTTTTGTCGACGCCCAATATCAGTGAAAGACAGCATTCACATCGGAAGCGTGATGATGGCCGACCCTCTGATTCATCAACATGGGAAGCTACAAAATGTGCTTCTCACGCTCCACTGACACTTGCGATATGAAACAGTCCTAATAGACATAGCTGAATCGTTGTCATTCAGGAATAAGATCGCGTGGGTGTTTGAATCAAGATCGCAACTTTTAATGATTAATTGTGCAGCTCTAATGCAAACATTGCAAAATATTTTGCGAGGATATCTTCACGTTCTCACAAGATCTGACTGGACACAAAGGATCTCGCGAGATCTCGTGCCACGAGAACTCGTTACGTTTATATTGGGCATACAAAGCAGTGTTTCCCATTCTTAAATTTATTTGTGGCGGCCTGCCACGGTCTAATCTGTCCTGCCAGTTTCATAATAAGCCAAACATATATTTATATACTCATAAGGATTGGAAAACGTTTGAATTTGATCAATTCAGATTCCAATTTTGCTTATTGATTCCGAATCTTTTTGATTCCCAGTTTCGATTCCAATGCGATTAAAAAACGTCAAACATTTAGATATCAAACATATTTATTCTGTCTCTTTTTGCAAAAAAAATTGTTACAGCTGAATACCATGAACAAAAATCAGCTGGCTACATAAAAGCTAGTATTGTTTAAAAGCTGTTTGTGTACAAAATGGAGCTGCATGATTCTGGATAAATTGACTTATTTTAAAGGAGATTGTAGTTCTCTGAAGAAAAAAAAACATTAGATATCTAAACAAAATCACTTGTAGCTTAATTTATGAATGAATGATTCGTGAACACAGATTTTAATGTTCTAATCACACGGACATAATAGTACGCTGCACGGATGAACCAAGAGTGATCACAACGTTGTGATCACACACGTCAAATGTTAAGGAATGAAACAGATGTATCATTGTAATTTAGGAATAGAAACATGTTATTGTTTGAATCAGGTTTGTGATCTTTAACAATCTGTTAAATTAAAGTTTTTTCCATGTTGGGTGTTACACCTCTCTTGCAACATATTTAGCTTATCGCAAATATCATATTTCGCTTTTTCGGCTTCTGATCGCAAGTGTAGCTGAATTTTGGAGCACTCTGTTTAACGAGCAAGGTCCTGACAGATTGCAGGTTGTGTCTACACCGATGAAGAAAAAAAGAAGGGCTCACAGGAATCGAAAGTAATTTTAAACTGTAATTTTACGAAGCTACAAGAACACTTTTTGTATGCAAAGAAAAGTAAAATAACGACTATTCAACTATTTGTCTCCGCATCACTGTAGCACCATTTTGGAGTATCCACTGGATGCAAACACATATGTTTTCTATATTTATTTATGCTTTGATTTGAAAGAAAACAGCGTGTCTGTGTGGTGCGGCTGACACAGAACAGCATATGCTGTTTGCATCCAGCAGATACTCTCCAAAATGGCACTACGGTGATGCAGAGAAGACAAATTGTTAAATCGTTATTTTTGTTTTTGTTGTGTACAAAAAGTATTCTCGTAGCTTTATAACATTACGGTTGAACCACTGATGGCAGATTGACTATTTTGACGATGTCTTTTATACTTTTCTGGGCCTTGACAGTGTAATTTATTTGGCAGTTAATTGGACGGTCACAAGCCTCCCGTTTTTCATCCAAAATATCTTAAATTGTGTTCCGAAGACGAACGAAGCTTTTACAGGCTTAGAATGACATGGGGGTGTAAGTGATTGATGACAATTTTCATTTTGGGGTGGAGTAACCCTTTAATGCAATGATTAGGGTTATGATTTCATTTAATAAATATGAATGCTGCACGTTTCAAAGTCAAAACACAGCGCGGGTGTTTTATATCAATATATTACGGTCTTCAGAAAAGATCCAATGTCATTTCTATTTAATCTTGCCTATAATGCCTGATAAAGTAGCGTTAATGAGCACAGTGCTGCTTTGTATACAGCTGTTGCCAGGAAACTACTATGTTATTGCTGTTCTGCCTGCTGGAAGAGAATGAATGTGCATTTTCAATCAGCCCGTGGGGGAAAAAAATATTTGATCCTCATTTTTGTTGGTTTGCCCACTGACAAAGAAATGATCAGTCTATAATTTTAATTGTAGGTTTATTTTAACAGTGAGAGACAGAATAAAAAAACTAATTCAGAAAAAGCATTTAAAAAAACACGCTATAAATTGGTTTACATTTTAATGAGTCAAATAAGTATTTAATTCCCTATCAAATAGCAAGATTTCTGGCTCCCAGGTGTCTTTTATACAGGTAAGGAGCTGAGATTAGGAGCACTCTCTTAAAGGAACTGCTTCTAATCTCAGTTTGTTACCTGTATAGAGCCCATTATAGCGTTCATTATCGTTCATTAGACGATTCATCTACGATAATGAAAACGATATTGCGTAGCTTCTCAGTGAACTACTGCTCTGTGTATTAAATGTTGCTCCATTTGAAAACAGGTGATGGAGATTTACTACTAATCACAGAACCGGCTTTACTGATGGAATGCGCATGCAAATCGCATGAGATATATCGCCTAGCCCTAATGACAATGACCCAAAGCACACGGCCAAGGCAACAAATTAGTGGCTCAAGAAGAAGCACATTAAGGTCCTAGAGTGACCTAGCCAGTCTCAAGACCATAATCCCATAGAAAATCTGTGGAGGGAGCTGAAGGCTCGAGTTACTAAACATCAGCCTCGAATCCTTAATGACTTGGAGAGGATCTGCAAAGAGGAGTGGGACAAAATCCTTCCTGAGATGTGTGCAGACCTGGTGGCCAACCAGAAGAAACGTCTGACCTCTGTGATTGCCAACAAGGGTTTTGCCACCAAGTACTAAGTCAAGTTTTGCGAAGGGGTCAAATACTTTGACTCATTAAAATGCAAATCAATTTATAACTTTTTTTAAATGCATTTTTCTGGATTTGTTTGTTGTTATTCTGTCACTCACTGTTAAAATAAACCTACCATTAAAATTATAGACTGATCATTTCTTTGTCAGTGAGCAAACGTAAAAAATCAGTGGGGAATAAAATATGTTTTTCCTCCCACTGTATGTTTTAAATTGACAATATATTAATTGATCATTTTGACTCATCCCTTTCTTGGCAGGTCAGGACACAGCATAAATATAAAAGCAAAGACCTTACGGTTCAATGTAGATGTAATACACTTGATATTGATACAGTGGTATTGCACAGAGGTCTGTTGTACACCAAGCTTGCCATGGTATGCCAAGATAATACCAGTTATGAGGAAAGTTTTTCAGTTTCAGTATGAAATTTTCAGCTAAACTTGACGGCAACATCTGGTATTTTTGTGATGCTATCTGGGAAAACCCGTCGGATGTCGCGCTGGGACGTTTTCAGGAAATTTGAAAAATAGGTTGAATGTCATTTCTTTTGTCAAAATTAGGTTTTCATTAAATTATTATTTTATAACATCTTTTCTATCATCTCTGAAAATATCTTGGCAAAATTCAATTGTTTAGTGCAGAAAAATAGTGATTTATTGCAGCAAGCAGAAAAGACAATTTCTCTCTTATGAACGCGCTGCGGATGTGCTTTCTCTTAACACTACAAAAACAGTTAATTTATCCTATCAAAATAAACCACGTAACATACAATAAATGTGTATCAATGCACATTTCCCGCCAGTCCTGTGTAAACTACGGCACGCAAAGTTTATTTATTATATAGTTATTATTTATTTGAATATTGTGAGATGGCGGAGCGCAAGAAAACAACACAATCTGAAGTAGCTGCTCAATTAAACGATCTTGCTCGTCTCAGTCTGCTCAATCTTGGCGTTATCAATGCCTAAAACTATTTTACAATGGACTATTTCTCATCCAGAGATGAAGGATCGGATGATAAAGTTACTAAAGAGGAGTCCGATAACAGTCTGTTATATGCACAGGTGCGCGAACAGTTGCGCTGCGCTCGCTTTCTGAGGTACACTATTCGTCCTATCTAAAAAAACAAGGGGTGAAGTTCAGAGACTATGCCCATGATAAACAACGGAAAACTCTTCAAGGTAACGTTAGTCTGTTTGTGTAATGATGCAGTACAGCGCTCCTTACAGACAGCTCTTGTTAAAGCCGTGAAGTGAAAGTGAAACCCATCTCACTTTAAACACGTTTTTCTCATAATTGAATTCCTGAAAATCATAACTATCAGACAACTTCAGATAGCCAACTTTCGTTATGGTCAAGCTGGACAAAATAATCACACATTTGGAAAGGGCTTGAACCCAGCTTTCATATGATATCAAAACCTAAAAAAGGTACAATTTCACCATGAAAATCTAGGTTTTCCTAGATCGTATCACATTTATATATACTAACAAACAGAATACCCTTCAATGATGTATAGTTGCCGGTAAACATTAGAATAGGCTCCAACATTTCCACAGCTCTCAGTCTTAGCACCAGCTCTCTCCAGGGCTGTGTGTTGAGCCCCCTGCTCTATATACTCTACACCAGAGGCGGATCTAGGATTTTTTAGAAGCAGGGGCCACAATGGGGCCACCATTTACAGAGAGGGGCCAAGTTTACCGTCAAGTCTTTGGAAAATTTAACAATAACGGCTTAAATATTTCCATGTGTGTGTGCGAATGAATTCATTAAGAATAACATACATAATAAAATATAATACAATATTTGAGGAAAAAAGGGGCTTCCCTGCCAATTTGGAGTTAGTTTTCACACTTTGTTGAATTTTGGGTTCCAACAACAAGAATATTCATGAGCATATGATAATATACAATATGTACAGCGAAATGTTCTTCTTGAACATTGTAAGAAATTGTACACATCTTTTTGTAAAAAAAAAAAAAAAAAAAAAACTATTTTTTGTGACCGCTGCTGAAAATTCAGCGGTCTTTGCTCAGGAGGTCGAATCCATCTACTTATTCGGCAATTACTTACTGACACGCTATACAACGCTATATACATTATTATTTGGACATGTAACATGTATTACATTATAAATAAATCTCTTTTATCTTAATTTAAATGATAAATATACTGTACTTTTGTTCAGTATTAGATCATGTTAGTTCTTAATGATGCTACATACTTTTATTTTAATACTACAAATAAATAAGTATATATAAACATTTACATAGTAAATTAAAATAAAATGCTTTGTTCTGTATTGTTCTGTGTTGTTTACTATTGTTTAACCTTATTTCAGTGTAGAAATTAAACAGTATGACAATTTTATATTACGATTATAGTGACCAAATTGATCACGGTTATCAGTATAGTTAAAATACTGGAAATGTCTAAAAAGTATAACTGTAGTGTCGATTTAAAGAAGACACTCGGCAGCTTGTTGTCCTTAAGTCAGAAAAATAGCCACAAGGGCTTGAATTGACAGTTATTAGAAATATTGTTTACATTAAATACCTTTGACAAAAAAAATATAAATTAGCCTTTTTGCTGTCTAGAAACACAATGCAGGTAAAGCCACACATCTGACCATGTTCTTTTTCAAATCTGAGGATAACTCTATAACTCTTAAGTTTCATGAAATATTTTTTAGAGCATGCCATGCGATTTTGTTTAGAGTTGACTCTACAATGCTAACTAATAGTTACTCACATTATCTAAGCATCCATGCAGTTTATTGTCTTGTGCTGCCCAAACTGCTTTGTCTCCATGCGCACATTCACACTTCTCCCGGATAGGAGGCTTTTAGATGTCTTTAATCATGATGCTAATGTCTTTTATTTATTGCCCATTGTTTATTGAAAAATTTCTGCTTACACTGTTTGATCCCACATTTTTTTGGTCAAACTTCTTTCATCTCTAAAATTGTTATCAATTGTCTTCCTCTAAAAACAAACATACAAAATAAATAAATAAATAAAACATTATTATGGTCTTAAGTCGATTATCTTTACCGAAGTATTCATAAAATATCATTGTTCATATTTGCATAAGGGCTAATATGTTTAGTCATCAACACAAGACTCTTATTACAGTTTTACTAAAAACTTACCGAGAATCATATGCTTCCACGCAGACTACATTAGAATTGTATGCACTTTCCACACTATTCCACTATTTTCAGCCAAACAGTTGTAGCACACCATTTCTATGTGACGTGAGGATCTTTATCTCACTTTCATTTTAAACAAAATGCTAGTTTTTCTACATGTCAGTGATGATTCTGAAAGAAAACGCGCTTGGAACCTAATGTTGCTATAGTAACGAATGCAACTTCACCCCGAGAAACCGCACGCTTTTATTTGAGCAAAAAGTTTGCTTTGTAAAGTAGGTTCAACAGCATTAAGTTATTTAGCGCAAATTGTATTATTCAATTGAACTGTGCACGTTCGTTTTGTACGTTATGCTCTTACGCCGCCAATAAATGCACGTACTTGAATGAGCGGTGTTTTGTAACGTCTGTTAATGTCAATGACGCGACCTATTTCAGGGGTGCCCAAAATTACAATTTTATATCAGTCAGGGCTATACACATGTATCTTCATATTTACATGTAAAGCTTGCGCTGCACAGGTTGAATTTCAAACGACTTAACGCTAACGTAAATCACCGATGAGTGACAGGACAGGGGCACTTCAGGGGCCAATCAGATTTCAGCTGGGGCCAGTGCCCCTCTGGCCCCACCCCTAGATCCGCCACTGCTCTACACATACGACTGCACCATCATACACTCCAGCAATACCTTCATCAAATTTGCACACGATAACACAGTGGTGGGGCTCATCTCAGGGAGTGATGAGGTGGAGCGGACATGGTGAAGTGACAACAATATGATCGTGAATACGTCAAAGGAGTTAGTTATCAACTACAGGAGGGGAAAAAACAATATCCAATCCATAGTCATTGGTGGGAACTGTGTGGAGCAACAGGTTACAGACTTCTGTTTTCTGTGCGTCTGCATTGAGATGGACTTGGCCTGAGGCAGGAACACCACAGAACTGGTGAAGAAATCATATCAGAGACTCTACTTTCTGAGGGATCTCAGGAAGAATAACATGTCTGCTTGAATCAAAGTTGCACTGTGGCATATATAAAAAAAGAGCTCCAGAGGGTCCAGAGCTCCCAACTCTGGAGGACCTTCACAGTTCCCACTGTCTCAAGAGTGCTCACAGTATCATACAGGACTGATCACACCCAGGTCACTCTTTATTCAATCTAAAAGCTTTAAACACCTCATAACAAATGTGAAACAAGGGATTTGTTTATTTAGTATTTGCACTTTGTTCATATGTATTTTATGGGATGTGCAATTTTTGAATGTACGTGGGTGTATGTTTTTTTTTTTAATGACAATTTTTTTTCGTTTGCACTGTTGGACAAATGACAATAAAAGTATTCATTCATGCATTTCTTGCTTCTCATATGTACATGTACTTTTCATTCATGAAGCATGTTCAAAATGAACGTGTAAGCTGTTGCAGTGTTAACAAAAAACGACAGTGAAAATATCCTGCATCTCAGGCTAACCCAGCGGGTCTCAATTACAGTCCTCAACATCTGAAGCGATAAGAGAAACATACGAAATGTGCAGAGCGGGGGGTGCGGGGGGCACGAGGACTGGAATTGACAACCGCTGGGTTAACCCAAATATTGAGAATAAAATGAGGCATATCAACAACAGCACGTATTATATATTTCTATAAATAGCTATAGATTACATATGCTTCACACCCATGAATACATGTGAGATGCAACGTTGCAGATATGCATCGTGACACGTATCGTATCATGAGAGAAAATACATATCCCAAATAAACATTAATGGCCATCTAAAATATTAAAAAGTTATATCAAACATTAATACAAATAATTCACAATATTATGGTTTTTATGAAGAAAAGAACTCTGAGGAACAGAAGGATGAATTTCCAACTTTGGAATAAAATAGGGTAGATCTCTAAAATAAAAAAAAACATCTAACCTTGGAGGTCTTATCTCCTTTGAAATATTCCAGCGCTTCATAGAGGTGACTGTAAGGTCTAGAACGCTTGCCCTTTCCAACATAGAAAACAGCACTGATGAACGTCTGAAAACATTCTTTAGGAATCATGGACTGACTTCGATATGGTAGATTCTTTGTCACTCTATAAAGTAGCAGTAGGGAAAACAAATATTAGTAAACAATAAAAAAAAAAAAAGTTATTATCCAGATAAAGGCAACAAAATGTTAGAGAAACCATGTACCGTGGGTCAAGCAGCAGGTAGTTAAAGCTGGATTTAATGAAACCCTCACGCCATCTCTTATTCTGATCTGGCTTATCAAACTGCTCACACAGAGCGAGCTCATCTGCTTGACAATTAGGAAGTACAAATCTGTGAAGCACATTTTCGAGTTCTGGGCTGAAACCTGCAGCTGAGAAAGAAATAATTACTCTTTAAACACAAGGAAGCATGACATTTGTATGCTATCACTGATCTTCTACTCTTATTACAGAGGAACCTTTCAATTATTTGCCATCAAATACGCTACAAAATACTAGGCCCATTTGACATTCATTTTCATGATAAATAGGTAATGTTCATGTTGTAAATGAGAATGGCAACTAGCTATTGTATGAGACAAAATGAAAAATGATTTATTCATGTGACTTTTGAGGGCCAATTATATAACAAATTTGTAACTAGGCATGCTGGGGCCTCCACATAAAAGCTAATAGACCACATGGCCACCTATGGAGTACCTTGGCTTTATATAATTCACTAATGCTTTATATTTTGGCATACATACCACTGGGGCTCACTGCGACTGATTTCTGACTGTGTGGCGTATTCTGAAGGGATCTCTTCAACTTCTGTATGTACAGTGGACGGGTTTGACTGTTTATGGGTCCTGGATCTTCTCCCATTTCAATTAACTTGCTTCTGAGGTCCTTGTCAGTTAGGCCACTTACTCCAACTTCACTCTCCTGTTTAGGACAATAGCTTTCTGTGCTGCGGTCTGGACTTGTAGACCCGAGCTGAAGGGAGCGCCAATCATAAAGCAGTGTGTCTTCAGGGTTATTGGTGCTTATACTACAGCTGAAGGAGGTATTGGCAGTTAGGGGAACATGAGTCTCAATAAGCTCATGGCCCTCTTCAGTGTCAGTATAAAGGTATTCTACAGGCTCATCCATATCAGTAGTTAAGGGCTTTCTAGTAGGTGTGCATGATAGGTTTGCCAGTGCCTGTCGTGAGCGGCCCGACAGTCGGCTCATGCTATACCGAGGAGTACATCCAGAGCACCCTGGATTGGAGCCCGGATTCTTCTGTGCTTTTGGTGATTCATACATCAAGCTGGAGGCAGATTGGGAGTTATCTACCTGAATTGGCAAAGACCATTGAGAGGCAAGTCCACACATAACATTGAACTCTTTGTCTCCTACAGCAGTAGGGAAGATCTGTGGCGTTCCTGTTGCGGTTTTCTTCACTTCTTCCATACCAGTCAAGTGTTCAAGGGTGATTACCTTATTACCAGCCTCACTCACACTGGTTTCCAACTGTGATTCAACAATCCTTTCAGAAAGTAACACTGTATCAGCCATGCTGTCGGATAAGATTAGTGTATCAGCTTGGCTTTGACCATCTGAGCTTACAGATAACTTAAGAGAGCTCAACTGGGAGTCAACATAGTCCATTTTGTCTTCATCAAGACTGTGCTTTGACGTACCATAAGGCGACTTAAGCGTGTTGCGGCGCAAACGGGTAGCGGTGGGCAGTGTCTGTTCAAAGAGGCAAGAGCTGGTTTGAAAGGGAGCCAATTTTTGGCTCATTCTCTCCGAATGACGACTCAATCTGGACCTTGTTCTCCCAGTGACAAATGGACTTGGTATACAATCAGTTTCGGTATTGGTCACCACAACCTTACCAGCATCTTGGCCAGTTGCGGATAAACATGATTGTTCAATAGAACTCCTGACTACTTCTTTTAGCTGTCTGTTTCCATCATCAAAAGAAGAAAGACTTTGATTTCTAACACTGAAGCCACACTGCTCTACAGTCAAATCTGATTTGTGGGCACAGGGTCCAGTCAAAGGTGGGCTTCCACTGTTTTCAGTGCTGGGGCTCTGGTATGTGTCACTGCCACAGCTTTTGTACTCGCTGGATCCACTGCTGATGTGGGACTGAATGATGCTCTTAAATTCATCATCATCATCAAGTTGTACAGGCCCCACAACAGTTTTATCAAATTTATCCTCCATTGTGTCGACGTCTTTGGAAAAAATGAATACATCATCAGGACACGTGACATCGATTCCCTGATTCTGTAACACAGTTGCCATACGCTTAGTGTCAAGGAAATCTGGGTACCGAGAAAGATCCAACGTAAGATCACTCGACTGATCGAGAAAAAACTGGTGATGATCATCTGGGCTGATAATAGGTAAATAATCAATACTTCCCTTGAAGGTGACACTCTTTCGATTTTCCCATTGAGACGAAACTGGGATTTTCTGAGAAACATCACAGTCACTATCTGCGGCTTGATGCCGATATGTCGACACTACCCCTGGATTGTTCTTATTGTCCACAGCAGAGAGACCAGTAGTAGACGGCATCAGTAATTCCTTACACATTTCATCTTTATTCCTAACATGAGAATCATGTGACTCGAGATCTGACATATCTGAGAGCCAGAAGTCCTGACTCTCTCTGTTCAATGGTTTTCCACTGACTCTACAACTGCTGGAAAAAGAGGACAGACGTGTGCTGCTCAATGGCTCTGCTCCAGGGGGAATAAGCATTGAAGGTTCTGGACTGAACAAACCGTCACTCATGGACTGTTCAGAGAGGATTGCTAGAAAAATGAAGACAACATTTTGGTAGTATAATTAGCTCCCTAGCGATACTTCACTCGTACTGCGTCTTGCTAAAGACGCTACGGGAAAAAGGCTTTATTCTCCTTTTCTCCACTGAAGCCTTTTTCAATCACATAGTGTAACTGCACAGCCATTGGATTGTGCAGTGCATTAAAAACTAACCAATGGCTCAGCCAGGGCACGCCAGAATGGGCGGGCCATCTGGCAATATAAGCGGGCATGTAGCAACAGGATCTTCAGATTAATTCTCCTTCAGCGACGACGATCATCTCTTCACTTATCTACAAGAAACTGTTCACTGTTGACACGCCTTGCTGCAGGATAAAGCTGATTCAGCGACCTGCACCGCTCTGCTGTTCCTGCTCCGCGCATCCAGTTCGAGCCAATTTCAACATCCGCGCAGCCCTCAGCTCGTCCCCGGCTGCTATCTGGGGAGTTCTAAAAAAGGCAATTTCTAAAGACGTTGTTGCATATGTCGCACTGCGAGTGTGGCTCATGCGGGGAATTCAGCACGATGCAAAAGGGCAGTGACGGAATGCTCTCACTAAGAACAAGAGTCTCGCTCTTCTCCGCTCGTGAAATGCCTTCAATAATGGCAGCTCCACTCTCTCGTTTCTCCTCTCTCAGCAAAGCTCGGAGAAAGAAACAACAGAGCCACAGAGCTGAGCAGCTGAGTTTGAGTGATCCCATGCCGGCACTGAGCCCACGTGCTTGCTCTCCCCGCAGATCAGAAAAAAAAAACTGTCCCCTCTTATCGCTGACTAAAGCTGTGCTCACACAGACAGGCTACTCTCACCAATAGCCAGAGTCTGTCCCTGATTCGCTCGCGGATACCCTTCATGAGGAGAGCGATCAGGTTTGAGTGAGTTTCTCGCCAGAACACATCCCGCATGCTCGCTTTGATCTGCCAGCGTGTGTTAACACGTGAGAATTAACGCCCCTCATTACACTGAGCGGCACAATTGTTCTAGGCGGATCATGGTAGAATGCCGAGCTAAGGTGGCCCTGCCTTTTCCTGCTCTCATGTTTCTCTTCTCCCAGTCACCTTGGAGAAATAAACTTTCAACTCACGGGGCTGAGCGATCAGACTTGAGTGATTTTCATCGCAGGCACAGCCCCGTGTTTCACTCTCCACCCAGCGCTTGATCTGCCAGTGTGTTTACACTAAAGGATTAAGCCACTCGACAAACGAGAGGCATCAATCTTCAAAGTGAACCAGAGCAGAATGCCGTCACCTGTGATTTACAATATCGCTGACAGCTTGAAGTTGAGTGCGCCGCTTGGGCCAAGCCCACGCTGAGATTGCGCTTACTTAAGACAGACAGCTCTCATTACGAGTTTGTCTCACTCTACTTTGCTCACGGTGCGCCTTCAATGAAGGCGGCCCTGCCCCTCTCGTCTGCTACGAGTGGTTCTGAGAGAATGCGCGCAGCACCTTTGATTAGAGGTCAACCGATTGATCGGCTGGCCGGTCTTTGGCATTTTTTAATTAATCGCCATCGGCCGATTGTGCTGCAAATTAGGCCGATTAATATACAGGCGCATCTGCAAGCAACACGTGACGCTGCCTCGTGCAGCAAGCAGATTGCCATTCCACTGGCACAACGGATAACCCTGTAATATCACCCTCTGCCTGCTAACTTTTTGAAGAGAACTACCTGGTAACTCCCCAAGAAAACGGTAAGACTTAAGTTCTTATCCTTCGTTCTTAATCTAGCCTTGTATTTCATTGGTTAAATAGAACGCTACTTTTGGAGAGAGAATGAGAATAACATTTGAAAAAATGGGTTTCAATGGGTACAATGGGTCTCGAAGTCAGAAAAGTCATAACAATATTAGAAGAATGTTGTCAGTGGTATATTTTCACTGCAAAACAATAAACACAAATTTTGAGAAAAGCCGCAGCAATACCAGTCATTTTAGGCCGCACAAATCTGAAAAGAGTCCCGCGAAATGTTCAGTTAGCATGAGCAGCATGTTCAGTTAAAACAGATATTATTGCTTCTCTAAGTTTACATGCAAATATAGCCGAAATCACAGCACAGGAATTGACTTTGTCTGGTCTTATATTGTGTATTATTTGATTTCATCAGACAACGACTCAATAAAATTATAAATTAGGATTTTTGTGCAGACTAGCTTCTTGGAAGGGAGAGCTGGTTATGAATTCTTAAAGGACTGCGTTTCAGTCACTATTTCATATTTATCCCATCGACTGACAAAAGAAACAGTAAAATATATAAAGTAAAACAGTCTTATTGATAATCTGGCTGCATTAAAATACAGTATGAGCACAGAGAGACAATTAGACAGAACAGAACAGGATTGTTTTTCTGTAAAAACGTCTTTTTTTTCATAATGTTTAGTGAAATTATTTGGTAGTCTGAGGTTGGATGGGGGCACTGGATTTGTTTATAGGTTTAAGGGGGGGTTTGAGAAACACTGCACTAGAGCATCCCTTTATTCAAACACAGTGGAAGATCTGATAAGAATCAGTGTAGAGGGGTCAAGTCTGGAAGATTTTGATGCTAGAGAGAGTGTGGCCAGCTGGTTTAGCCAAGGCCAAAGATCAAGAAGGACAAACTACAGGAGTTGGCCATCCGAGGGGCATGTGACTGCAATGGAGGATATTCCATAAGACATTGAGCCATGAGATGTTCAGGTTGAAGCCCTTAAAACACTTAATTTAGATTTAATTTTTATTTAATTTATCTTGAGATGTTTTTAAGTTTAAATATTAGCTCAGTGAAGCGCTTTCAGCACCAACACTTTTTCAGTAAGTTACCTTTCTAGTAGAATTGTGCTTCAAATAAAGAACTTTATGTTGACCAGATTGTTAGTTAATCGTTTACTAGTCAATATTGCCTATATGAAAATTTGGGTGCACCTAACTTTTGTGCTGGTGCACCTAAGAAAAAAAGTTCAGCGCACCAGTGCAAAAAGTTAGTCTAGAGCCCTGCCATTATAATCTTCCCTGCAGAAAAGAAAAAGCACAAAAAAACAGTAGAACCTCTCCCAAAACAATAGAAAATTGTATGGATGTAAGGGTTTTAATGGCAATTGTATTGATTTTAATGTAAACTATAATGGCGTCTACTGGTATTTGATGCATTCTATTGGTGGGATGTAATCTAGCAGATGGCAACCAATAGAACAACAGTAATTCCTATTGGAATAATACCCAAAACAAAAATGAATTTTGTAAAGGTTGTTTTACTATAAACTATAAGAATTTCTGTGATGTTTCTATTGTATTTTTGTTTTTTCAGCAGGGTAATGATACTCATACTTTTCTGCACATTATTGACAATATTGAGCTGAAGCTTGACTTTGCACATTTAAAATCGCAAATCAAATAGCAATCGCAATATCTGTAAAAAAACTAATTATAAATAAATAAAAATTCGCTATTCGATATTTTCCCCAAATCGCACAGACCTACATACTACTAAAATTATGAAAACTTTATTTTATTAAGGAATGATCACACAACATTTCTAACATGTTTTAATTTTAATAGTAAATTCCCTTTGTTTGCCAAAAATAAATTGCAATAATTTAAATATAAATTAAATTAATGTTTAATATGCAATTTTATGTATCACTTTACTTCTTATTACTTGACTTTGATTTTACGAGATGAAGGTAAAAAAAGAAAAAATATCGGCATCGGCCAGAGAAAAACCCATATCGGTCGACCTCTACCGTTGATAAGAGGCTGACATTTTTTCGGGAATCCCATGGGTCACAGGAATCCACAATACTAACGGCATTACTTTTTTCAGTAACGAGTAATCAAACTAATTACTGTTTCCCCCGTTACAATGCCGTTACAGTTACTGACAATAAAATGCGGCGTTACTATAAGTACGGTCACTGAAGCGGTTTTCATCCGAAGATTATGGTCTCTCTCAGCCATAGGACTTGCAGTTTTTTTCTCTCGTGTGTGTTCGCGGGACGCATAACCGCTGATGATTGGTGTGTCTGAGAACGTGATGATTGGCTTACGTAGAGTACATTTCTATCGTTTGCCAACCAGAGGCAGATAGTATTGTATGTAGTGCGGGTGTTCACACACAAGCACATGCACAATTGCACACACCAACAACCAGTCCAGGAGTCAGCGCGATGGCAAGTCCAACGATATCAAAGGTAGCTTTTGCAAACTGGAAGTATAAGCACTAGGCTACTTTTCACTCGTTGAGGTGAAAGGCACGAATGTTTATGTAACGTGCAACTTATGCCCAGGAAGAAAGAGTCTCTCCGCGTCAGTGGCAAGTAATTCTAATCTAATGAAGCACCTCACATCGTCACATGCCGCCACAAAAATAGTGGCTAAGAACGCAGATAACGTGAGCTCCGCTACCAAAGCAGGAGATGGAGCCACGACATCAAAGCAACTAAAACTAGATTGATATATTGTTCAGTATTATATTGAGAGCACTTCTTGTTAAACTGTTTACTTTTGTGAGGAAGAAAATACTTCAAGTAAGCTACATTATGTCTACCAGTTGTGAAGTTGTGTGACAGTTTTATCATTTTAATTTGCACTACAAAGAGTGTATGTATATTTCTTATTAGTATTTATTATTTTTGGTATATTTCTTAAGCATAATTTATATTTAGACTTATTTGTTGGCCAGTTGTGATCTGTGCAATAAATATTAAAAGTTCTAAACCATCTATGTGTTTTATTGTTCCAGTATAGCAATGATAATATTTACAAAAATGTATTGAATTTGATAGGTGTCTCTCACATTGTCCCACAGCAACATTAAAATAGTGTAGATTGCTTACAATGTTTTATAATTTATTCTATTTAGTGTCCATTTCATTCATTTAACATTTAATATTGGGAGAATCCAAGTTAGTTGACATATTTGAATTTACTTTTTAAAAGGCAATAGTTACTTTCCCTGGTAATTAGTTAATTTTATAATGATCATAACTCAATTACTATTTGTGAGAAGTAACTAGTAACTATAACTAATTACATTTTTAAAGTAACGTGCCCAACACTGCTCGTTACTACCCACCTCTGGATCCAGGGCCGGCCCTGTCTGGATCACAGAACGCCATCATCTGTCTTGTGAAGTTTGGATTTAATTTGATCTACATTATCTTACTAAATGATCTGACAAACTGCAATTACTTTAGATCAAATTAATTAGTGAAACTGATTTATCATAGCATCACCACCACAATGAAAAATCATGAAATACAAACAGTCGACTGAGGAAAGACAGCTGTCCATCACTGCATTCACGACTGCAGGTGAGCGCAGCTGTACTCGACTGAGCCGAGAAGAGAGTTTATCTGAAAGTGAAATTAATTTCAGACATATATAAAGTTTCCTCGAGGGAGAGTGGTTTAACATAAAGCGGAAAGAAACTGTTAGCACACGTTATCTTTGTTGGCGGAAAATAAAACCTTGCGATATAACGTAACGTTGTTGTAGAACATTGTCGAGTAACGGCTAATCATAAGCTTGTTCAGAAATAGTGACAAAAACTTGGTAATTAAAAATAACGTCTTTCTCATTAAACCTAACTTAAATAAACAAATATTCAAATATTAGTTTTTTATGAGCCCGAATATTCGAATGAAACATTTTTGAAAAATTCCCATCCCTACTGCCTGCCCGGATTTCGGGCCTAACTACTCTAAAGGCCCGTACACACCGGACAATTATCGGCGCGCGTTATTCGCCAGCGTTTTTCAATGCATTTTTTTTTTTTTTTTTTTTCACACCCAAGCGATTTTTGCTTACGATGAGCCGAGTGAACATGCAAATTCATTCCCTGACATTAGATGGCGCTTAATGTAAAACAGAAATACCCCGGTACACAAGGTGGCGCTGCGCAACTTTACGCTTCTGACACTCGCTTGTCACTCAGAAGAAGAGAGCAAGTATTTACGCGCTTGTCAAAATCATACAAAGAAAACATGGATATTTCAAACACCAGAAGCTCCAGCTCCAGCAGCTCCAGCAATGAAGAAATGATTGTTCTGTTGAATGAGGAAAGACGCCGGAAAAGACGCTGACGCCGGCAGTGTAGACGCTACTTGGCGTATATCTTCTTCGTCTTTACGTATGTGTGCTCGGCAAGACTGTTTTGTGTTTGAGCGCCCCCAAGTTGTGTTTTACTGTAACTTCAGCAGCTCCAGACACGCGAGCAAAAGCGCCAATCTCATTGGTCGGATAGTTTTTGACGCAGCACGTCAAACCAAAAAAACGAACCCGAGGCGTTTTTAAAAAAATAACGCTTTTACGCGTCGCGTTTTTTGCGTCGGTGTGCACATTAACATTGACTTCCTTTGTTTAGTCACGAGGCGTTAAACGTCGGCGAATATCGCGTGCAAAATTCGTCCCGGTGTGTACGGGCCTTAAGGGTCGTCCTGAAACCAAGGCATGGTTGCACACCCAAGGTACCCTCCACTTCATTCAGAGCACAGGTCATCAAAGTAAAGACTTTCTAGTTGGATAGTAGACGCCATCACGCTAACGTACTATTCCTCGGGCCTGCAATGTCCCATCGGAGTATATTTTATAACCTGGGCGTCCCAGGGTTCTTCTGCCCGAGTGGATACTCACTTGCGTAATGCAAACAATTCTGACAGAGTCCTTGACCGTAACACGCTCAAGCTCTTTGGTTTGTTTACATGTCGGCTCTCGCCCCCTGGGGTGCCGAAGTTGTATGAATCCTCTGGAACGATTACCCAGGTCGGACGCGACCTTGGTGAGTTCAGCCCGTTTTAGCCTTGGAGTTTATCGTTTAACTTGCTATGGGCATTACTTGCTTATGGTGGTTATAATATGCATTCATTCCTCTACCATAGCATGGTGTGATTGTACTGTGACATACAGGAATGAGTGGTGCGTTGCTACCCATGGTATGTAGCTGCACGACTCAGTCGTCGCTTCAGTCAAAGTACTTATATAGCCAAATGGCCGCTCCCATTCTGCAGGGCCCTGGAAGCCTTCGACGCCATAGGCTGGTGCATCTACGCTGCACCTCATTTTTATACACTGCAGGAACCAATGGCCATGCAGTTACACCGCATGATTGAGAAAGGATTCAGTTCAGGAGAAAAAAAGGCTTTTTTCCGTAACGTCTTACGGCAGTACTCATTCCTGTATCTCAGGGAACCGAGGTCATGTTAGTAACAGAGTACGTTCTCCTACAAATGATAGATAAAACACTATATTATCTTTGACTTTAACTGCACACTTCTGTTAGAACATACGGTCTGATAATTAACCCAAATAATAACAACAAAAATCCTTACAATAATGGAATTTGGGCATGTCTTGCTCCTCTGTGGATGTTTGAGATTCATACTCTTGAAGAAGACTTGCACATTTACTGTTCTCCTCCTGCTCTGCCAGATCAAATGGTTTATTCCCATCCTAGAAATAAAGCAGTTAACACTTAACATTTTTAGGGTTTCCAACTTGATATAAAACATAGATCATTACAGCAGGTCAGTACTGGAGATGGTAATGCACTGAATGTTTTACTTGATCTGTGATGTTAGGATTTCCGCCGTTCCTTAAGAGTAATCTGAGATTCTGAAAACACCCCCAAGATGCAGCAATATGTAAAGGAGTCAGATCACCAGTAGTCCTAAAACAACAATACCAACAAAAACCAAAACAATAAAACATCAGGGTAAGAGAGAAAACACTTACCAAACAATATGGATATTATCTTTCAAATTCTAATAAATAAACAATAAATGAATAAAATAGTACAAATACAGTGCAGCACTTTAAACTCTGAAAGGATCCTATGACAAAAGTTATTCAAACTGATTTATTTT
Source organism: Oxygymnocypris stewartii (assembly GCA_003573665.1). Classification (NCBI taxonomy): domain Eukaryota; kingdom Metazoa; phylum Chordata; class Actinopteri; order Cypriniformes; family Cyprinidae; genus Oxygymnocypris; species Oxygymnocypris stewartii. The sequence goes on from QVTF01001641.1 coordinate 23,134, forward strand.
TCATTAATACCTGACCTGAAGAATGAAAGCTATATTATACACATGCAAAATTATGAGCAATATCATTTGACCAAAAACCGGGGGGATAAAGGGTAAGGATAAAGGGTAAATAAAGAACTTGTTTCTATAAGTTGTGTAGTTTTTCTTTACTCCTTACTTCAAAACGATATCTAAAAAAAGGGTAATATTTTATGTATTTGAGGTATGAGATGTAGGAATGGTAAAAAGAGATGGCAACATTTTGCATTTTAGGTCAGCATTGCCGTCTAATCAGCCAATATTGTCTTAAATATCCTGCATAGCACTTCATCTTATATAACATGGGATTTTGACCAAATATACAGGTACATCTCAATAAATTATAATGTCGTGGAAAAGTTCATTTATTTCAGTAATTCAACTCAAATTGTGAAACTCGTGTATTAAATAAATTCAATGCACACAGACTGAAGTAGTTTAAGTCTTTGGTTCTTTTAATTGTGATGATTTTGGATCACATTTAACAAAAAGCCACTAATTCACTATCTCAATAAATTAGAATATGGTGACATGCCAATCAGCTAATCAACTAAAAACACCTGCAAAGGTTTCCTGAGCCTTCAAAATGGTCTCTCAGTTTGGTTCACTAGGCTACACAATCATGGGGAAGACTGCTGATCTGACAGTTGTACAGAAGACAATCATTGACACCCTTCACAAGGAGGGTAAGCCACAAACATTCATTGCCAAAGAAGCTGGCTGTTCACAGAATCCACAGGAAAAGGTGTGGAAGAAAAAGATGCACAACCAACCGAGAGAACTGCAGCATTATGAGGATTGTCAATCAAAATCGATTCAAGAATTTGGGTGAACTTCACAAGGAATGGACTGAGGCTGGGGTCAAGGCATCAAGAGCCACCACACACAGACGTGTCAAGGAATTTGGGTACAATTGTCGTCAGAGGTGTCTTACCTGGGCTAAGGAGAAGAACTGGACTGTTGCCCAGTGGTCCAAAGTCCTCTTTTCAGATGAGAGTAAATTTTGTATTTCATTTGGAAACCAAGGTCCTAGAGTCTGGAGGAAGGGTGGAGAAGCTCAAAGCCCAAGTTGCTTGAAGTCCAGTGTTAAGTTTCCAGAGTCTGTGATGATTTGGGGTGCAATGTCATCTGCTGGTGTTGGTCCATTGTGTTTTTTGAAAACCAATGTCACTGCACCCGTTTACCAAGACATTTTGGAGCACTTCATGCTTCCTTCTGCTGACCAGCTTTTTAAATATGCTGATTTCATTTTCCAGCAGGATTTGGCATCTGCCCACTAGGGTTGCACGATATACCGGTACTACGATAGTATCGCGATACTAAAGCTTAAAAATACCCGTGGTGCCATTGCATTTTTTAAACGGTAGTATCGTTCATACCGTAATACCGTAATATATGTTGTATGAACGGCTGGCACACTATTTAAAATGCTGGCATGCATGTTCAAATGAACAGAAACATTGTTTGCCAAATGCCTTTTTGCTGTGCTCTGTGTAGTGTGGTGTGTGTATACGCTTTATATCGTAATGTCTGAACGATCTGCCGCTGCTAGGATTTGCGGCTGCTCTCTCTCTCGAAGAAGAAGAAGAATGACAGACAAAAGACGCTCCGTACCGTATGCGAATGCGCGCTTAACTCGCTCGTCTCTCTCTTCCGGGTCCTGAACTCCCGCATTAACACTATCGTTGCCGGAGCAAAACAAATAATTTCCCATTGATTATCAAGTCTGTGCGCTACAATATGGTGTTTCCTTTTGTGTTCGAATCTGAATCGTTGGCTTGGGTGAATCACTGATTCACTAAACCATTCATAAAAATCAGTCATTTGATTCGCTCCGGCAGTATTCAGTCGTTTTGAAAGAATCGTTTGAATGACTCAGTGATTCAATAACAAACTGCTGCCACCTGCTGGCCGTTTTTACCAGTTTCTTTTCTAAAAGTAGGCATATACATTGTTTTCCAACATATTTCTACATTCAGAATTTTGTATTTAAAATACATTAATCCCATAAAATATTTTATTCAATTATAAATAATAAATACAGTCTAAATGTACAAATGCCACATCTAAATGTCACTTCATGCTGCTTCTGTGAAGTGCTAAGATGAGTTTTGTTGACATAATTTTAGGGAAAACAATAGCCAGTCATTAATTCACATTAATTAAGTATTCAGAGAAAAATATTGTCTGTTTTAATTTATTTATTTATTAATTTTTGATTCATTTTGTAGAATTTAATTTTAAACTGACAACACTGCATGGATGGGATCGTGATACTACTTGGTATCGTGATACTTCAGCTGGTATAGTATCGTACGACATTTTTATGGTATCGTGACAAGCCTACTGCCCACACTGCCAAAAGCACCAAAAGTTGGTTAAATGATCATGGTGTTGGTGTGCTTGACTGGCCAGCAAACTCACCAGACCTGAACCCCATAAAGAATCTATGGGGTATTGTCAAGAGGAAAATGAAAAACAAGAGACCAAAAAATGCAGATGAGCTGAAAGCCACTGTCAAAGAAACCTGGGCTTCCATACCACTTCAGCAGTGCCACAAACTGATCACCTCCATGCCACGCCGAATTGGTAATACCCCTACCAAGTATTGAGTACATATACAGTAAATTAACATACTTTCCAGTAGGCCAACAATTCACAAAAAAAAAAGGTATAGAAAACTTATGAAGTATTCTAATTTGTTGAGATAGTGAATAAGTGGGTTTTTGTTAAATGTGAGCCAAAATCACCACAATTAAAAGAACCAAAGACTTAAACTACTTCAGTCTGTGTGCATTGAATTTATTTAAGACACGAGTTTCACAATTTGAGTTGAATTACTTTTCCACGACATTCTAATTTATTGAGATGCACCTGTATTCAATCTTGATTTTTGTAAAATGTTGCAACCTGATGTTAAAACACAGGGGGGGGTTGTTGTTTTTTTGTGTGAAAAATGTGTTTTGGACATATAAGGTAATACAAATATTTGTGAAATACCTTTAAGTAACTATACATCAGCATGTAAAGCGAATACCTTCAAAAGAAATTACGTGTGGAGCATGTCCCCGACCCACACTATTTAATTTTTTTTACCCCTTACCTGTTTGCATCTCTGCCTATGTATAATCAGAATGTTATATTTAAAATATGGTGACACTGGTGAACCCTTTTCGGAAGCGTTTCTTTAAAAAAAAAAAAGTCAAACAAACCATACATTTCACATATTTCAACAGGGCATCTTGAATTCATAGTATTCTTTATTAATTTTATATTCTTAAATGCCAAAACTTCAAAAACACAAGGGCAGATCCCTTGAGCGCAGCTGATGACGCTTGAGTGATAAAAAAAATATTCTAATATTCAATGAATAAATTTCCATCAATTCCTCCGTCCTTCGAGAAGAGGCAAGGATGCAAACAAGACATGAGCAGAATTCAATGATTGGGTTAATAGAGCTTATTTTATTACACTGCTAATTACCAAATAATTAAATGGACTTAAAATAATGATGAGTTATTTTATTAGATGATTTGTAGTGACCATGGAAAGAAAGTACATGTACATCCATGTAGGAAACACTGTCCCAAATGAGTGTTCAGTTATACAAGCATTTTTATAAAATATCTGAATGACCAATAAGAACATATCAAATAATAGCTGTGAAGTACTGGTGTAACTGACCTGAGGTTTGGATCCGCTCCATGCTGCAGAATGAGATTGAGGCAGCGTAGTCCTTTCTCAGACTCTTTACTTGCAGCTAAATGAACTGCTGCCACTCCGTCCCGGACGATCCTGTTTGGGTTCACACCGCAACGCAACAGAGACTCTACACACCTGCATAACAATTACAGGATTATCTTCAAATCTGCTCTTGTGAACGCCTGCAGCAGTCTGAACAGACACACACTGTGTGAATATGTAATATGATGCACAGCAGATGAGAGGCTTAGCCCAGACAATACACAGGATACACTTTTAATAAAATGTTTAAAGTTTACATTGGCTAAATGGCTTTTTATTTAAACAGCCAGGTATAATTAAACATGCAGGGATCTGTACACTTATTTGACTCACGGAAAAATCTCTAAGCGAATAAGCGCATCAGCACACACAAAGAAACAAACATATAATCCACAATAGAAAATTGTATGAACTTAAGGGGGGAATTGTATTGGTTATAATGTAAACTATAATGGTGTCTACTGGTATTTGATGCATTCTATTGGTGGGATGTAATCTAGCAGATGGTAACCAATAGAACATCAGTAATTCCTATTGGAATAATGCCCAAAACAAAAAGGAATTTTGTAATGGTTTTTATGGAAACTATGAGAATTTCTGTGATGGTTTCTATAGTTTTTTTCCCCTTTAGTTTCAGCAAGGTATCGATACTCATACTGTGCTGCACATTATTGACAATATTGAGCTGAAGCTTGACTGCAAATTTAAAAATCGCTAAAATATAAGAGTGTAGGGGGTGAACAGTGAGTGGTCATTGAAAATTTGTTCTGATATATGTTCTTCACAGGAAATGAGCCAAGGCCAAGGAGTCTGAGATTGAAAAAATTATTAATAGTATAATTTTTATTTTGATAAAAAGTGAAAACGGGTCCCACAGACCCAAACACCATACAAGGGAGCCTCTCAACCTCTCATATGAGGACATTATATTTTAGTGAATTTCTCTGAGACTGTACATGCCACAATTTTAAGTCTGGATGTCCTGTAGAGATACTGATTGGATGATTGGATGTGGCACCATGACCAATTCCTCTCATTGGTCTTCAAAAATTTCTGAAATTAATTTGGTGACACTCTTATGGAAATATGATAATATTTTGTAATTATCATTTAAATCTGTCTAATGTTTTAATTGTGTGTCATAAATCAACATCTCGGGAAAATGTTTCAAATCAAAATATGACTTTGCTAAGAAACAGGACGTTGATTTTGGTGTCCTCACATGAGGTCACCAAGACTAAAATAACTATCTTTCACTTTTTCAAAATCTTCATCTTTCTCTCCTTCCCTTGCTAGCTTGTACTTATTTGAACAATGCTTGAGACTTGGTGTTATTGGCACTTCCTCTGTATGTTTGCCTCTTCAAGAGTAATCACTTTATGTACTCCCCAATTGTAAGTCGCTTTGGATAAAAGCGTCTGCTAAATGACTAAATGTAAATGTAAAATAATGTCTATTACGCATTTTGGGAGACATAAATTAATAGGGAAATTAAAAAATTATACTTAAATATTTTATAAAAAATCTTGTAAATTATTACTCCCATTATTACTCTTCTTTTTTCATTACATGTTGCCCCAAAAACACAATATGCAAATTAGATTTAGTTTATAGATACATTGTATATAATGAGAAAACCCCGTTAATGGACATTATACACCCATTTTGCAGAAAGAAAAGTGGTATATAGAATAATTCTGTTATAACATAGTTGAGAATCATCTTTATACAAAGTTTGGTAAAAAATAAAATCTTAAACTAAAAAAAAATGCATTGGTGATTTTTTTTTAAAACTATTGTTTTTGCATATGCATGTTCATTCGTGCCTTTTATTTTTTTTAAAGAAATTGAGTCCTGATGTCCTCTACCGAGGACATAGCATAACTTGTGATTTAAATAAATAAAAATATTTTTTGACATTTTTTATTACATTATTCTAAATTCTCTAAATAATGTAAAGACATGGAAAAAAAACTTTTTTCTCGGGTCTTAAGAGAAATATCACAAATATGTTGATTAAAATTAAGACCTCGTATAGAGAGAGAGCATCGATGAGACTATTTCTTCAGAATGGATTACCGACCGGTAACGTTACATTTATGCCAAAAAGAAAAGGCTTTTTTTTGCCCCGGACAAGTAACGTTAACTTTTTTACTCGGACGAGATAATGACTGATTTCCTTGAAGCACATGTCAAGGCTTAATGTCGAGCCTTCAGATGACTGAGGTTAGTTAACATTAACGTTACCTGGCGTCTGAGTCGCTGAGCGCGTCAAGCAGCGAAGCCTCTAAACCCGCGCTGCTGCTCATTATTCAACGTGCCTCAGCATGCTCCTCTCGCAGCGAGGCGTTCAGTGTCCCTAACAGAGTTTCTGCCTATGCTTTGTTCAAGTTCATAGTGAACAACAGTATCTATCCTGGCACTCTGTGTCATCCAGAATAAAATTTCCCTCCATTCGCCTTGTTCCGGTCCGGCCAAACGCTGCCGCGCCGCCTGCTGTCACGGAGCGGAGGAGCGGCGGGTCCCTGCAGGAGCGACGCACACCAACTGAAGATGCTTGCATTACATTTACATTTATTCGTTTAGCAGACGCTTTCATCCAAAGCGACTTACAATTGAGGAATACAATAAGCGATACATTACAAAAGAGGCAAACAAACACAGGAAGTGCTTGTAATACACATTTCTAGGCATTGTTCAGAACAAATTCTAGCCAGACATTGAGAAGTTAAGGTAAAGAGAGCAAAGTTAAGGAAAGAGAGTGTTTTTTTTTTTAAGATGAAGTCAAGTGATGACGGAAGAGATGAGTTTTCAGGTGTCACTTAAAATTTTACAGGGATTCAGCGTTCCGGATGAGGGTGGGAAGTTCATCCCACCAGCCAGGAACGGTGAACGAAAACGTTCTGGAGAGTGATTGTGAGCCTCTCTGTGATGGTACCACGAGGCATCGCTCACTCACAGATCTCAGATTTCTGGAGGGGATGTAGATTGTCATCAGTGAGGGAAAGTAAAAGGGTGCTGAGCCTGTGGTTGTTCTATATGCAAACATCAGTGTTTTGAACTTGATGCGAACTGAAACCGGGAGCCATTGCAGGGAGATAAAGAGAGGTGTGACATGGGTCCTTTTGGGTTCACTGAAGACCAGTCGTGCTGCTGCATTCTGAATCATCTGTAAAGGTTTGATTGTGCATGATGGAAGGATTGTGCATTAAAAAGTATACTACATCTTTTCATTCATTAACCGTATTTAAGCCGTTAATGGATAGTTGATTGGAGGAGCATGGACACACACACCGTCTGCAGAGCTCATAAAGTTGTGTTCGATTTGAGCATCTGACTTGAAACATGTAGCCTATCATGTAGGCTGCTGCAAGAGCGATTCGCGAGCAGACGAGGGTTACGGTCTTCGCAGTATCTCCAGCACGGCCGGCTGCACGAGCTCTCATGATGACAGCTAATTCACGATTTACCAGACTCATTCACTTTATTTCATCCCCGTGCTTTAATAGGGTTGCAAACAATTTTCATGTTTATCAAAATAAAACCGATAAAAAAGTGAATTTACACACAAAAGATTGTTCTGTATTTTTCCAGGGCAGGCGTCAAGAGGGGGGCATTCGTGGGCCAACATCGACATGATGATTGTGTGGCTTTTTCTCTTGGCTGGTGTTGTTGGGACTCTGGATTTGTTTGCCTGATTTTGACATCTTTCTGCTTGTCAGTTTGGATGCTTGGATTATTCTGTCAATAAACTGAAAATCGTGGACATAAATTAAGCGGATACAAAATTAGATTCATTCAAAATATAAGCTATGATATTACATCCCTAATATTAGTTTAGAAAAAGTAGGTGCCATGGCATTGAATTTCTCCTTATTTTAATATTTAAAAAAAAAACTTCCTACGTGTACTGCGTTAGGCCAACCAGGACTTGTAATAGCACTTGCATGTTGTTGCTCTCTTGTTGGTTTTGATTGCTTCTATAATGTCCTCATTTGTAAGTCGCTTTGGATAAAAGCGTCTGCTAAATGACTAAATAAATAAATATTAGTAAGCTTCCAGTAAAACTTAATAATGTTTGTTGGTTTCGTATCTTTTGAATAGTAATGGTCATGTGCTTACCTACTTAGAGTTTTTAGAAACATGTTTATTGTATATAGGAAATACCTTCCTGTCAAGGAGTATATTATGATGTAATTAATACAATTCCCTCAGAGCTCAGAAATTTTTAGGAAATGATATAGACACAAAAAAAGATTTTGGTCTTAAATCGGAAGGTATAAAATATAAAAGAAAATAAAAATTCCAGTGTTGCATTAGCCATTGGTTTTTGGAGATGTCAAATAAGATACCAGTCCTTAGACACTATTGTATCACAAATAAAATCAGAGTGGTATCGTTTAAGATTGTACATGGAATCATTCTGAGAAACAGGTCATTGCAAAGTTATGCGAGGACATTGACTTGAAGTGTGTTTTCTGTCTCTTATGATTGTTTTTAAATTATTTTTTGAGTGATTTTGTATTTTTTTGTCAAACAAAGTACGAGTATTGAATTAAAACTAAAAGAAAATTATGTTTTTTTAATGAGTATACTGTTGACTTCAAAATTTGGTATATTGTGAGTTTACTCATTATTCACAATTTCTTAAATGGGCAGTGAAAAAAAACAAATTTTACTAATTTTAATAAAGAAATCGGACACTACCTGTTATACGTTAAAATAAACAATAAATAACAAAGCAGAAAAAAACGGCAAACTATTTTAAAGCCTTAAATCTACTCTTTGAATAATTTGTAATACTTGTTTATGGACACGTGCTTTTCATATTGCTTATTTTATTTATTTATTGTTGTTTTCATTTATTATTGTATTTATTTTGATGTAATTTGCATGTTATTGCCCTTGTATGTTATTTGTTTTAAAAACTGCAATAAAAAATAAGAAAAAAAAGTCGTGGACATTTGAACACTGCTGTGGACAATAGGGCTTTAAATGAATAACTTAATATTTAGTATCCAATAAATTACCACATGCACGTGATCATTACATGCTTTGACAGAGTTTCGTAGAGAGAAGTTTATTTATATATTTTTATTAAACAGAGATAAAGGCATGGGTGAAGAGTTGACAGGTCGGCCGTTTCTGTTCACGTTTATCATCATGCAGTGCTCAGACTGAAGTGATTTGTGTGGCGGTGCTGTAGTAACGCTGTGCGCTAGACGGCAGCACTCTCCTCGCGCGCCTCAGCTCCACATGGAAACCGCGCGAGGAAGAACGCCAGCGTCCCAGATTGCACCGCGGCTCGTCAAATTTGCCAGTCATCTTAGACATTTACATGCGTGATTGTGGCGTTTCGGGATCGAGATCCAGCATCTGAGCGGCGACATGAAAGAAGCGACGGCTAAGAGACGCGAGAAACCCCGCGCGGAGAAAGAGAAGAGCGGCGCGGAGCCGCAGGATGTGGAGATGAAGGAAGAGGATCAGCGCGCGCCGCGACAGCAGGACCAGCTGACGCTCGACGGTCTGGACAACACACACATATATATCTTTATTATCATATATATCAGTCATGACACAAGCAGACGCGGCGCTGGTGTTTACGGGTCAAACCACACTGACATCTTCTGACAATATTACCTCTTCTCTGTAACTTAATCTGCCCGTTTATTAACGGACCATTGCTTTTCTGATGCGTACAGAGCCAGAAGGTGAATGGACCAGATTCAGAAGTAGTAAAAATAATAGCTAGTGTAAAGTTCAGAGTCGTTACACATTTAGCCTGGCAGTGGCTGTTTTCCCCAAGTTGATAGGATGCCTGTTTTCCACAAGTTGATAGGATTATTTAGGGTCTTCATGAAAAGTCTATAACATACTTTGGTTAAAGATTCTCAATGGAAGTGTAAAACAACACCCTTTTTACCTCGTAAAAAAACAGCTCTGTTTACAGCAAGTCGTTTCGTTGCTTGTCTCTTTAAATGCTAATGAGCTCTGCTAGAGCTGGGAGGTATGACCAAAAATTTATATCACGGTATTTTTCTAAATTATACCGGTTTCACGGTATATGACGGTATTTTTTTCCCCATGGATGACTGGGTGTTAACCACATTTTCTACTGACTGAGGAAAAACTCCAGTAGATTGACTTAGAATGCCATATTTTAGTGTCATGGTGAGTGAATATTGTAAAAAATTCCACACTAAATACAGGGGTTAAAGCAAAATAAATAAATTTGACTGGTAATATTTCCTCGGCCAAACCCCATTCCACAGCCGTACGGCTACAGTCACACACACAGTTTAAGAGCGGTGTTTTTCTTCTTGTAATCAGGAGCGCTTGTCCTCCTAATTTAAACTATTTAGGAGCGCCTTCTGATCAATAATAAAAAAATTTGGATAAAATTTTTTTCTTCCGAACACGAGGTGACATTTGACTCCTTAAAGTGACTTACAGGGGTATTTTCTTTTTACCTTTGCAATGGCATAATTTTCATGTCAAATAAAAAAAATTACGTTTATAAGCTTTTTAAAATGTATATTTAAAACAATATAATAAGTACAATACGACAAATAAGTTACTAATCATGAAATTAGTATTAATAAAAAAAAATATTTGTACTACAGAGGTGGCACAGAAGAACACAAACGTGGCTTGAACGTACATTTTCAGACGTTTAATGAGTCTCAGGGGTGGCATGAGTGCAATTACATTCATAGACTCATGTGGCCATTAATGTTTTAAATATAAATTAGATTTTAGAGATGCACAACGGCTCAGCTGTAACTTTATTTGGAACTATTTTCGTTGATGATATAGAGCAAAATCATGCAGTACTTGTTTATTGATCTGTTGTATTAAATCAATATATCACATTTGTTAACTCCCCTTATAATTATTAAAAGCTGTCACCCTCCTGATCGCGGTCTGTGGGCGCACAGACATTGAGAGCACGTGAGTGAGCTCAGGACTCAAAAGCACGTGCAAATGTGATACATTCTGTCAGAACCTGCGTGAATGAGTATAATTATTATTAATAACCGCAATCCCGTGCCGAAATTCAAGTTTTGCTCTTTGTTCTCTGCTAAGAACCCGACTGTAAATGATGCGAGCGGCGTTACTATGTTGTCAGAGAGAAACTGCAGCCAAGGCGGAGATGATTTTTGGTGTGCCAGCAGAACAACAACATTGCGCTACATGTTTCTTTCCCCCTCAGTTATCCCTGATAACGTTTAAATGGAGTGAACACGGAGCAGTTTTTCCGTGAGTGGGAATGTAAAACCCGGAGTGGATCCAGAGCGGCGTTATTACAGAACGCTTAGAGTGGAGAGAGGAACGTGCTTTAATCCACTCCAGGCTTTGATCACACCCCCCTCAGCAGACTGAATACACCTCGTCTTTCCTTCATTTAAGACCTATTCAAGCTAAAATCAAGACATCTATATCACTATTTGAGAAATGTAAGCGTATTTACGGTCTTAAAGTTATGAAAAGTGAATTTAAGAAGGCGGGAACCCTGCAATTGACGGGAATCCGTCGTATCGACGGAGAACTGTTGTGTGTGAGAGAGGCGCGAGCTGATGGCAGCGGACGGTGGATATTTGTTGTGGATGACTTCTTCTCTCTCGTCACATTCTACTAGTGCTTCAGTTTCGGAACTTTCACGCTTAGTAACACATACAGCTGTATCCTCGCCAAAATGCAACAGTGAAAATAGACCCCTCTCTAACAGTTACGCGTTACGAACTTTATTTAAATGACACCGGTATTGCGGTATTTTAAAAATTCATATCATAAGAAAAATAAACACCGGTATTCGGTATGAACCGGTATACCGCCCAGCACTAAGCTCTGCTGACCCCGCCCCTTGCTTCCGTGGGGTGACGAGCCCTTCTCATGAGACTGTAAACTTCAGCCCCATTCATCGTGGAACTTGCTAACTAGCACGTTATTAGGAAAAGAGATTTGCAAATATTCATAAAAAAACAACAACTTCTATTCACGTCTTCTGGAGGTAAGGCTGGATCATGAATGATTCACGCAAATATTAACACATTTAGGTAGATCGGGGGCACATTCCCTTCAGAAACAAACGCAATACACTGTGTCTTCAGTGGCTCAAATTTCGGGAGTAAATGATGACTACTATGTTTATTATTACATCCAACAACAAAACACTTAAATCGCTTAGGAGACATTCTTGTCTACATCTGCTCCGGCGATGAAATACTGGAGGACTGTCTAGAGCTCACTCGGCGGGTCTGTGATAAAACACCAGTGTTAATCAACAATCGTGGGAGGGTCCTTGGTCTGTGAACAGCTCGATCTGCGAAAGTGATCATTATTATTGGGGATTTTAAAAAAGCACTGGGTGGATTTTATCATTATAGGGTGGTTGTGTGTTCAAACACCATGTAAAAGTGAATTTAGCATCCGATGACCCCTTTAAAATGAGTTCACCTGACATAAAATGGCATACAAACTCCAGACGCCTTGAAGAAAGATGTTTGTTCTGCATGGTGAGGTTGGATGCCATCATGAGTCCATCATCGACCTGCTGTGCATTATGCAGAAACTGATAACTGCTTTGGAAAATCCAACTGATAGAATATTAATCAGCTGATAATTATTCAAACAAGTAGTGTAAACGGAAGCTTCAAAGCTGATAGCAAAATTTATAATTCTAACAATTAAAATTGTTTGTTATTGTATAAAAATCATTAAAAGTAGCTATGCTTAACACATGGATGATTTTTATCTTACATTTATTTTTCAGATGGCACTGAATATTGCATTATACATCCATGTGCCCTCATATGAACTAAGCATGTGATAAAACTGACATGACAGACATTATTATTATTATTATTTTAAAGAGCATGTAAGTGAATTTAAAAAAGGCTGAGGGATAATTCAAAGTGCTCTCTATTATTTAGAGCGAAAAAACATGTACTGGATTGTCCTACAGCTGGAAGACTTTGGCTCTAGATCAGTGGTTTTGCCAGTCAAAACTGTGAGCCCTTCTAACACAACTGCCCAGTCTTCACTGTACAAATTAATTCGGATTCTGATTAAAGCTGCAAATTGATTCAGACTTGAGCAGCAATATATTTTTTCTGTTTTATTAGCATTAATGACTGATGGCAGCAGGTATATTAGGCTGCTGTCACTTTAAGACCTAATGCACAGGTCTAATATACTGATATTACTTAGACCTTTTTCCTGAGTAAACGATGAGAAATTCTAACTTTCGATGGGATGCTCTTCTGTTCCGGTCTCCATAGGAACCCATTCAAATAGTGCCCATCTGTTTTTAATGTAGATAACTTCGGCAGTTTCGTGTCATCTATACACTCCTTAAACTTTGAGTGAGGCATTGAAAAATGACAGTCATTGTGACAATGTAAAGGGATGTCGCTATGGATTTTAATAGGTTTAACATTAGATTATCACCTCAGTAGGCTAGAAACACTGGAGACTGGAAATGCAAAGCATCTTTACTGGCATCTTTAATGATACCGATATTGTAACTGTTTACAGTTACTTGTTTTCCTTGAATACTCAGTCACTAAGTCAGCCATTGTTATTATTGTAAGTCACTGTGTTGATGATAAAGAACAGCACAAATTGAGTGTTCGCTGGCAAGGAGTGATACGCACACATTCACTCCTCCGTTATTTATTTTTCCTCTGAATGTGAGTGATTCGCTGTCCAGTGTGATAATTAAAGCAGTCTAATGGCTTCCTCCTGATCTTGGTGAACGCTGAGCCGTGTGGAAAGCTCTGTGGATGGCTTTTTGAATGTGTCTTTCTGATGCAGATATCAAGGAGCATGTGAAGCAGATCGAGAAGGCCGTGCAGGGGAAGGAGCCACGCTTCGTTCTCCGTGCCCTGCGAGCTTTGCCCTCCACCAGCCGCCGTCTCAATCCCAATGTGCTGCATAAGGCCGTGTCCGGATTCTTCACGGCCAACGCTGCCAGCAAAGAGTTCCTGCTCGGCTTCCTGGACGAGGTAACAAACCTCACACCTTTCTGTTCCTCAGCGTACATGTTTGCAGTTTCTAAGGGTGTTTTCACACTTGTAGATCGATTGCTTTGTTCCGAATCAGGGATTAAAATTATTAAAATGTTGCTTTTTATTAGGGGTCGACCGATTATCGGCCTGGCTGATTATTGGCGCCGATATTAAGCATTTTTACGATTATCGATATCGGCCATTTTCAAAACAGATTTGCCGATAATTTTTTTATTTTTTTTTTTTTTTTTTTTTTTTATGCAAACAAACATACTATTTACAGGTGACATTATTTATTGGTGAATAAATAATACAGGTGAAATTATTTAATGTTTAAATGCACTATTTGGCTCGATGCAGCCTGTCTGAGCTCACTCTGTGGCCTAGAGCAATCTCCGCCCACCGCTCATCTGATATGTAGAGAGTCACGAGTCCGACCAATCAACGCGGAAAACTGAAGGCAGTCTCACACCGAAAGCACTTGCTAACTGGAGCTGCGTCAGTGATCACGCATCAGTTGTCTCTCAAAGGTAAGGCAGCAGCAGACGTTGCTCAAGTTGCAATAAATCACAATCCACTATGATGTCCGCGATGCGGGAAATGCGGGCGGAATCGCGGAATGCAGTCATATAATGGAATTTACCGTATAACGCGGAATGTCACGGAATTTGTCGAAGTTTGGATGAATTAATCAAAAGTAGGTCAGTACACTTAAATCGACTCGCGCTATGGACTAGTATCTATAAATATTAAGGCGCAAAAACACTTTAAATATGAATCCTGCATGTTCTGCATCTCTGTTAATGAATGACACAGACGTGCGGTTTCATTTCATTCAGAGCGTGTGATGCTCGCGGTGTTTTCAGCATCTGCCGTCTCACTAAATGAGGACATAAATACATGAACAACATCCCCAGAACTGCTCGGACAGTCACTTCATAAAACGATCGTCATATCATATATACATAGGCTACAGAGACTTAAAAGGTCCTCATGGAAATCTGTCAAAATATAAGTTCGGTTTAGCCGAATATATTACTATATACGTAATACAACTACAACAATTATTACAACTTTTGTTGAGAATAATCACACAATACGCAAAATACGTTTACTTTAAGTTTTACAAAATGTTTACAGAATGCTTCTGGGTGATCCCTGCACTTATGTTATTATTAATATTATTAATATTACTGTTTATTTAATGTTGTTGTCATTAACAGTTTTCAGAATTAAAGACATGTTTAAAAGCATTTAAAGAACGTTTTTTTTGTCAGAGCTCTTGTTATTATTAATTTTGGCATTCATTTTCATTTTTACACCAGACATGTATATCGGATCAAAATATCGGTTATCGGTCTACTTGATCTGTAATAATCGGTATCGGCCCTGAAAAACACATCGGTCGACCCCTACTTTTTATTCTTGGTGCGGTTCGCTTTCATACAGCAAAGTTTCTAAACGGACCAAAGTATTAAATCAAGAAAAGGTTTAAGGAAAATAATGATTCAAATATAACACTAAAGGCCCAAGTATACTTATTTTATACATAGTAAGAATTGATTATAAAAACTGTAAATACTAAATATATATATATATACACAGTGCTCAGCGTAAATGAGTACACCCCCTTTGAAAAGTAAAATTTTAAACAATATCTCAATTAACACAAAAAACATTTCCAAAATGTTGACAAGACTAAGTTTAATATAACATCTGTTTAACTTATAACATGAAAGTAAGGTTAATAATATAACTTAGATTACACATTTTTCAGTTTTACTCAAATTAGGGTGATGCAAAAATGAGTACACCCCACAACAAAAACTACTAAATCTAGTACTTTGTATGGCCTCCATGATTTTTAATGACAGCACCAAGTCTTCTAGGCATGGAATAAACAAGTTGGCGACATTTTGCTAGATCTATCTTTTTCCATTCTTCAAGAATGACCTCTTTTAGAAATTGGATGCTGGATGGAGAGTGGTGCTCAACTTGTCTCTTCAGAATTCCCCATATGTGTTCGATTGGGTTCAGATCAGGAGACATACTTGGCCACTGAATCACTTTCACCCTGTTCTTCTTCAGAAATCCAACAGTGGCCTTAGATGTGTGTTTAGGATCATTGTCATGTTGGAAAAGTGCAAGACGACCAAGGGCACGATGGTAGCATCTTCTCTTTCAGTATAGAGCAGTACATTTGTGAATTCATGATGCCATCAATGAAATGCAGCTCCCCGACACCAGCAGCACTCATGCAGCCCCACATAAAGTCACTGCCACCACCATGTTTCACTGTAGGCAGCATGCATTTTTCTTTGTATTCCTCACCTTTGCGACGCCATACAGTTTTGAAGCCATCAGTTCCAAAAACATTTATCTTGGTCTCATCACTCCAGAGTATAGAGTCCCAGTAGTCTTCATCTTTGTCAGCATGGGCCCTGGCAAACTCTAGGCTGGCTTTTTTGTGCCTGGGCTTTAGGAGAGGCTTCTTTCGTGGACAGGCACCCATGCATGCCATTCCTCTGCAGTGTACGCCGTATTGTGTCACGGGAAATAGTCACCCCAGTTTGGCTTTCTACTTCTTTAGATAACGGCAGTGAACTTGCATGTCGATTTTCTTCAACCCTTCTCATCAGAAGATGCTCCTGACGAGGTGTTAACTTCCGTGGACGACCTGGACTTCTCTGTGAGATGGTTGCAGTTCCATCTTTTTTAAATGTTTGTACCACTTTTGCTACAGTATTCTGACTGATAAGTAAAGCTTTGCTGATCTTCTTGTAGCCTTCACCTTTCTTGTGTAAAGAAATTATTTTCTTAGGTCTTGTGACATTTCTCTTCCACGTGGTGCCATTGCTGACAGCATGAAATGGGAAGGGGTTTTCTTTAAGTAACACCCTTTTATAGTCAACTGTCACCTGAGTAATGAATAATTAGACTCACCTGTGGTTGAATTCTTGTTAAATTAGACATTTGTAGTCTAAAATTTAGCTTTGCTCCAGAGACTTTCAGTGGGGTGTACTCATTTTTGCATCACCCTAATTTGAGTAAAACTGAAAATTTTGTTCTCTAAGTTATATTATTAACCTTACTTTCATGTTATAAGTTAAACCGATGTTGTATAAAACTTAGTCTTGTCAACATTTTGGAAAATGTTTTTGTGTTCATTGAGATATTGTTTAAAATGTTACTTTTCAAAGGGGGTGTACTCATTTACACTGAGCACTGTGTATATACACAGTGCTCAGTGTAAATGAGTACACCCCCTTTGAAAAGTAACATTTTAAACTATCTCAATGAACACAAAATAACTACCAAATACTTTCACTAAACCTTATATATATATATATATATATATAAGGTTTAGTGAAAGTATTTGGTAGTTTGAGGTGGGATGGGGGTGCTGGATTTTTTTTTTTAAGTTTAAGGGGGTGTGCGACCAAAGAAGTTTGAGAACCACTGCACTAGAGCATCCCTTCATTCAGACACCGTGGAAGATCTGATAAGAATCAGTGTAGAGAGGCCAGTCTGGAAGATGTTGATGCTAGAGAGAGTGTGGCCAGCTGGTTTAGCCAAGGCCAAAGATCAAGAAGGACAAACTGCAGGAGTAGGCCATCCGAGGGGCATGTGACTGCAATGGAGGATAGTCCATAAGACATTGAGCCATGAGATGTTCAGTTTGATGCCCTTAAAACACTTAAATTAGATTTTCTTTTTATTTAATTTATCTTGAGATGTTTTAGATTTAAATCTCAGCTCGGTGAAGCACTTTAAGCACCAACACTTTTTCAGTAAGTTACCTTTCTTGTAGAATTATGCTTCAAATAAAGAACTTTATGTTGACCAGATTGTTAGTTAATCGTTTACTAGTCAATATTGCCTATATGAAAATTTGGGTGCACCTAAAACACATGGGTTTTAATTGGTTTATTTAGTTAGAAAACGTGTAACTAAGTTCTTTCCATCGATTAATTTCTTACTTTCACATTTATAATATTGGTTAGCTTATACCCTACTCGTGGTCAGTCTGCACAAGATCAACATGTTTGTTTTGCAGCCCTTTAAATACTAGACAGCGTTCTTGGCAGGGTGGCTAGAGTGAATTTTTATTGCCGCCGGCGGAGTGAACATGTGGAAGACGGAACAAAACTTCATCCGTAAGGAGTAATAGTAAACTGATGTTGGGCTGCTTAGGCCATTTAGGCTATTTATAAAACTAAAAAAATCTTATTTGGCCATATTAGCCTACTCAATGGAATTAACATTTACTTCCTTCAAACTTTATCTGGAATGTCACCGTTTCTGTCACTGCAACTTCCCCAACAGGCAAACTCACAGACATACACAGACCACACACACATACACAGACCACACACACACAACACAACACCACAACACAACACACACCACAACACACACGCACACCACACACACACACAAATGAAAAATGTATTTAAAACATGTTCATATTTTAGAGAATGTAGTTCATTTTTGCATCGTTAATGATTTATCTCAACCACCCGCAATTAATCAGAATGCATTTTTTATTACCCGACCTGCGGATATAACTGCCATCTGTGCATCACTGATATAAAGCCTTCAGATGTTAGTCTGGAGCTGGCATACTCAAGCATGGGTGATGCTCGTGCTGTTTTTAGCGTCTTCTGGCTCAAGAACACACATTGTTGAGCCCCGAATTTTATTGCAAATCATGCGTTTCCTCTATATGTTGCAGCCCTAAACTGAAATGCCAGTGCATTACTGTAACTCATGTCTTTCTGCTTCAGCCGGTGGAGAATGAAGGAGACGTGCAGTTCAGGCCTCGCACTGGAAAAGCTGCAGCGACGCCGCTCATCCCGGAGGTGGAGGCCTATCTGCAGCTGCTGATGCTGGTCTACCTCACCAACAACAAACGCTACACAGAGGTCAGCAAACTCAAGTTACCATTCACCTGGGGACTCATTTATAAAACTCATTGTAGATTTCATCCTAAAAGTGTACATGCGCACAAAGGCTAGATTGTACGTATTCCAGAACCTGCGCAAAAATCCCTTTATAAATCCCAATCAGGGGAAGATTTGTGCGTACGTGCATCTCCACTCCGACTCCTGCCAGAAATCACCATATGTGGAGCTGACAACGCCTCATTTACTATGCATAACCTCATCTGCATATCATTTCCATGCATATTCTCATCCATGTGACACCATGTTTAATACCGTTAAAGACGTTAAGGAAGTATGAGATATAGACTATAAATGCCATTTGTGGCAAACATTAATTTTTATTGCTAAAAATCATCCAATATCCTTGTTATGTTTTAGAATAAATATTCATAAAAACAAAGCTGTTAAAAATAGTTATCAAATAAATATTTTAGAATAAAGTTGACCTCATTCTTTTCCACTGACCAAATAGTATTTCAGTTGTTTTAAACAACTCAAATTAAATTCATGCAGTTTTGCTGAAAAGGTGAACATCTTTAAAATGAAACATGCAAATCTTACCGTTTACTTCCTGTTGTATCAAATACAGTGGTACTTTTCATAATGTTGTGGAGATGCCTTCACACGACATAAACACCTCCGTGCAGCTGTGGTTGTACAGTAAGCTATTATCATTGGACCATTTAAAATCATTTGACCACCCAATCCAGCAGTGTCCGCCATATGTGTGCATCATTGATCATCGTTCTCGCTAAAATATTTTCTCATAACATGAGAGGTGCATTTTAATTCAAAGATGAACTATTGTGCACCTATAGCACTCCTCACTGTCATTAAAACATAGCATGCCACAGAAAAAGCGATCAAGCGCGTGCCCACTACAATTGTCTAAATTCGCATAATGACTTCATGTAACTTCAGTGCTTATCTCCATTAATGAGAGTGGAATATTTAATGTAAATATATATATCGACATGAAAACAGTTTATTGCTGTTTACTAAATTCATTTTCTAACTACTTGAAAAAGAGTTTGTATGCATGGATCAGAGTTTTTTTTTTTAAGTTTGCTATTATAAATCCCACCTTTTGCGTTGGAAGTGGCATACTCCTCTTTCAGGGCAGGTTTTGTGCGTACGCACCGGATATAAATGAGGTCCCCAGAGGTTTATCTTTGGTTTTATTTGTTATTCTTAACTGTGCATGTGTACATAAAAGGAATAGGAAATATTAATCATAAAATCTCTATAATTTCACTGTAGTCCGGAACATGAAGGCCCAGTCGGGTCACAGTTTCTTGTATAGATAATAGCATTTTGTGTCTGTGTGTTTTAATCTGATTAATCAGAGAAATACTCGACAGATTAATTGATTATCCAGACAATGCTTTTCATCAGTAAAACCTCTGTCCTGCTCAGGCCCAGAAAGTCTCTGATGACCTGCTGCAAAAGATCGGTTCTCAGAACCGCCGGGCTTTGGACTTAGTGGCTGCCAAGTGTTATTACTATCATTCCCGCGTGTACGAGATCCTGAGCCAGCTGGATGCGATCCGCAGGTGAGCCTGTTCTCCACATGACATCGCACCGTAAGTGCAGGTTCAGCTGAGCTGTTGTGCTCACTCTTTTCTCGTGACCCCAGTTTCCTGCACACGCGCTTGAGGACAGCTACGCTACGCCATGACGCCGACGGTCAGACCACGCTGCTCAACCTGCTCCTGCGCAACTACTTGCAGTACAATCTATATGACCAGGCGGAGAAACTGGTGTCCAAATCGGTCTTCCCTGAGCTGGCTAACAACAACGAGTGGGCACGCTATTTGTTCTACACAGGTGAGTGAAGAGCACCGGCGGTTCTCCTGCGTTATGAAGAGAACTGGATGAAAGGGAGAGACCGAGTTCAGTGGTGTATAACGTACCTGAAAGCCATACTTAAGTAAAAGTACAGATATCTTACCAGAAAATGACTTTGGTTGAAGTCACCGTTTAGAATATTACTCCCGAGTAAAAGTCTTAAAGTATGTTATATTTATTGTACTTAAGTACGAAAAGTATTTTTAAAATCTAAACCATACTTAAGTATTGAAAGTAAAAGTACAAGTAAATGCAAAATGGAAAAGAAGCAAATAAATATATACAGTCAGGTCCATAAATATTGGGACATCGACACAATACTAACATTTTTGGCTCTATACACCACCACAATGGATTTCAAATGAAACGAACAAGATGTGCTTTAACTGCAGACTGTCAGCTTTAATTTGAGGGTATTTACATCCAAATCAGGTGAACGGTGTAGGAATTACAACAGTTTGCATATGTGCCTCCCACTTGTTAAGGGACCCAAAGTAATGGGACAGAATAATAATCATAAATCAAACTTTCACTTTTTAATACTTGGTTGCAAATCCTTTTGCAGTCAATTACAGTCTGAAGTCTGGAACGCATAGACATCACCAGA
The DNA here is from genome assembly GCA_003573665.1 of Oxygymnocypris stewartii. Classification (NCBI taxonomy): domain Eukaryota; kingdom Metazoa; phylum Chordata; class Actinopteri; order Cypriniformes; family Cyprinidae; genus Oxygymnocypris; species Oxygymnocypris stewartii. The sequence goes on from QVTF01001641.1 coordinate 44,307, forward strand.
CGCTGGGTTTCATCCCTGGTGATGCTCTGCCAGGCCTCTACTGCAACCGTCTTCAGTTCCTGCTTGTTCTTGGGGCATTTACCCTTCAGTTTTGTCTTCAGCAAGTGAAATGCATGCTCAATCGGATTCAGGTCAGGTGATTGACTTGGCCATTGCATAACAGTCCACTTCTTTCCCTTCAAAAACTCTTTGGTTGCTTTTGCAGTATGCTTTGGGTCATTGTCCATCTGCACTGTGAAGCGCCGTCCAATGAGTTCTGAAGCATTTGGCTGAATATGAGCAGATAATATTGCCCGAAACACTTCAGAATTCATCCTGCTGCTTTTGTCAGCAGTCACATCATCAATAAATACAAGAGAACCAGTTCCACTGGCAGCCATACATGCCCACGCCATGACACTACCACCACCATGCTTCACTGATGAGGTGGTATGCTTAGGATCATGAGCAGTTCCTTTCCTTCTCCATACTCTTCTCTTCCCATCACTCTGGTACAAGTTGATCTTGGTCTCATCTGTCCACAGGATGTTGTTCCAGAACTGTGAAGGCTTTTTTTAGATGTCGTTTGGCAAACTCTAATCTGGCCTTCCTGTTTTTGAGGCTCACCAATGGTTTACATATTTTGGTGAACCCTCTGTATTCACTCTGGTGAAGTCTTCTCTTGATTGTTGACTTTGACACACATACACCTACCTCCTGGAGAGTGTTCTTGATCTGGCCAACTGTTGTGAAGGGTGTTTTCTTCACCAGGGAAAGAATTCTTCGGTCATCCACCACAGTTGTTTTCCTTGGTCTTCCGGGTCTTTTGGTGTTGCTGAGCTCACCGGTGCGTTCCTTCTTTTTAAGAATGTTCCAAACAGTTGTTTTGGCCACGCCTAATGTTTTTGCTATCTCTCTGATGGGTTTGTTTTGTTTTTTCAGCCTAATGATGGCTTGCTTCACTGATAGTGACAGCTCTTTGGATCTCATCTTGACAGTTGACAGCAACAGATTCCAAATGCAAATAGCACACTTGAAATGAACTCTGGACCTTTTATCTGCTCATTGTAATTGGGATAATGAGGGAATAACACACACCTGGCCATGGAACAGCTGAGAAGCCAATTGTCCCATTACTTTTGGTCCCTTAACAAGTGGGAGGCACATATGCAAACTGTTGTAATTCCTACACCGTTCACCTGATTTGGATGTAAATACCCTCAAATTAAAGCTGACAGTCTGCAGTTAAAGCACATCTTGTTCGTTTCATTTGAAATCCATTGTGGTGGTGTATAGAGCCAAAAGTGTTAGAATTGTGTCGATGTCCGAATATTTATGGACCTGACTGTGATATATTTGCATTTAGCAGACGCTTTTACCCAAAGCGACTTACAATTTACATTTACATTTAGTCATTTAGCAGACGCTTTTATCCAAAGCGACTTACAATTGGGGAGTACATAAAGCGATTAATCTTGAAGAGGCAAACATACAGAGGAAGTTCCAATAACACTAAGTCTCAGGCATTGTTCAAATAAGTACAAGCTAGCAAGGGAAGGAGAGAAAGATAAAGAGAAAGATGAAGATTTTGAAAAAGTGAATTTTTTTTTTTTTTTTTTTTTTTTTTTTTTTAATGTAATCAAGTAGAGTTGAAAGAGATGAGTTTTCAGTTGTTGCTTGAAAATTGACAGGGATCCAGTATTCCGGATGGGGATGGGAAGATCATTCCACCGGCCAGGAACGGTGAAAGAGAATGTTCTGGAGAGTGATTTTGAGCCTCTCTGTGATGGTACCACGAGGTGTCGCTCACTAGCAGATCTCAGACTTCTGGAGGGGATGTAAATTCGTAATAGTGAGTGGAAGTAGGTGGGTGCTGAGCCTGTGGTTGTTCTATATGCAAGCATCAGTGTCTTGAACTGGATGCGAGCTGCAACTGGTAGCCAGTGCAAGGAGACAAAGAGAGGAGTAACATGGGTTCTTTTGGGCTCGTTGAAGACCAGTCGTGCCGCTGCATTCTGAATCATTTGTAGAGGTTTGATTGTGTTTGATGGAAGTCCAGCTAGAAGAGCATTGCAGTAGTCCAGTCTAGAAATGACAAGGGCCTGGACAAGAAGTTGTGCAGCATGCTCTGTCAGAAAGGGCCTGATCTTTCTGATGTTGTGTAGTGCAAACCTGCAAGATCGAGCAGTCTTTGCAATGTGCTCTTTGAAGGTCAGCTGGTCATCGAAGATTACACCAAGATTTCTGACCGAAGCTGATGGGGTAATTGTTGATGAACCTAACTGAATCGTGAAATCATGCTGCAGAGTTGGAGTTGCAGGGAAGACAAGAAGCTCAGTCTTTGCCAGGTTGAGCTGTAGATGGTTTTCTTTCATCCAAGCCGAGATGTCCGCCAGGCAGCCTGAGATCAGTGCAGCTACCGTTGGATCATCTGGTCGAAATGAGAGATAGAGCTGTGTCATCAGCATAGAAATGGTAGGAGAAGCCATGTGCCTGTATGATGGGAGCCAGTGATGTAGTGTATGTGGAGAAGAGGAGGGGTCCAAGAACCGATCCCTGGGGAACCCCAGTGACCAATTTATGTGCTTTGGATACCTCCCCTCCCCAGGCCACCCTGAAAGACCGACCAGTGGGATGTATTTTTCTCTGGCCGATGCCGATATTTAGAATTCAGGGCAGCCGATGGCTGCCTTTTATTTTTTATTTTTTTTCATCTCATAAAATCTAAGTCAAGTAATAAGTAAAGTGATACATCAAATTGCTTAAATTAAACATTTATTGATTTAATTTATCTTTAAATTATTGAAAATTTTACATTTTTTGGCAAACAAAGGGAATTTACTATTAAAATTAAAACATGTTAGAAATGTTTGTGAGATCATTCCTTAAAAAATAAAGTTTTCATAATTTTAGTAGTAATGTTATGTAGAGGTCGACCGATGTATCGGTTTTGCCGATTAATCGGCACCGATAGTTGATTCCCAGAACCATCGGTTATCGGCAAAAAACCACTCTGATAGTTTTTCCAGATTACATCCGCTGCCGGAACGGCTGTGACTGGTCCGTTATCATTATACAGCGCGAGAGCCAACATATCTATGGCGAGAGCGGCCTCTAGAGGCGAAAATTACTGAAAACACGTGCATTTATTTTGACACGTGATACTGCGCGTTGCCTGGAGAGAGAGCGCAGTGCTGCTGACATTTCAGATGCACGTTTAAAACACAGACAACGAAAAGGTATGTATACAGTACACTCCAGTAAATTTTTATGTCAATATAAAGTAATTAATTTGTTGACTAGATGTTGCATTGGAGAAAGAACAGCGGTATGTTTGCCGACAAGGCTGAGAGGACGCTAACATTAGCAGTATCTCAAGTGGTTAAATTAATGTGGCTAAAATACACGCAAGTCCGACCCAAATGTTTAACGTCATTAACCCCAGCTGGTCGCATTCGTTAGCCAGCGAAGTTGCAAATTTAAAGCCTGTGAATATTAGGTATGCAGCGATTAACCAGTTTTACTATTAACCGCGCTTTAAAACGTCATGGTTAATTAATCGTAAAAGCTCCGCTAAACCGAGTGTTTCTATTGCACGGAACGGAACTGTTGCAGCTTGTGCAAAATGAATTCAAAGTTACACTTGCGGTGCACCAGTTTAAAATACCGTGCTTATCAGAGACACGGAGGCCACTACACACACTAGATTAACTGTGACAGAGGAACCAAAAAGCGATCCTTTTTTCCACCAGAGAATGTCTGAAGTTGATAGTGTGGGGGCATTTTGGGTACGCCAAGAATAACCAGGGCGTCATTTAAATATTGCCATAAAAATAGCAGTTAACGAGTATACGTAAGGGATAATGCACGGCTAGCCAACCTGTTTGTTGTGAAATACACTATTTTAATGCACGACGTGAAGGCAAGGACCACCTGACGTGAAGTTTGTTAGCTCTAGCATTCTGCCTGCCTGCTGACAGAGATGAAATAGTGCGGAGAGAGACGCACACACAGATAGAGAGGGAAAGAGAGAGAGAGAGAGAGAGGTGACCGTTGCGTGTGTGAATTAGCCCACCTGCATCTGCGCATCACTACAAACCAGGGGCGCGGAACAGGGGGTGCTGAGGGTGCTGCAGCACCCCCTGTTTTTTTCTGTGGGCAACTGTAAACTGTTGTGAATAAAAAAATATATAGGCTAAATTTGTTATAATAAAGATTCATTTAAACATTTCTATGGTTGCTCCGATGTTTATAACATTTAGTTTACATTGGCTATTTTGCTATCTATTTCTATGTGATCTTCAACATTTACCATTTGCCCATTAATTTAACAGTTGTAAGAATTAAAGTTATCAAAGTTATTAAACTGATGCAGGGCTATTTGATGCGCGCGTTGCACACATCATGCCAAATCACGCACGCAGCACTGCCAATGCTTGCTTTTATGTTTGTTAATGTTATGTTTGTGTTGTGGGATCTGTAGGTTGTGGCTTAAAAGCGGAACATGGAAATATCATGGATGTACTGAAAGAAAAAAAAAACTTTTTTTTTTTTGTTCTCAGCGATATGAGTCTTTCCCTTCTCCCAAAACAGCTTATAGCTACCTATTAAAATAGTTCAGTTTTGTATGTAATGGAAAAGTGATTAGACAGTTGTTGTTGTTTTTTTTCCTTCATAGTTAATTTAGAAAAACCTTGGGAGCATTTTTTGTTCGTTAAATGTTTTTTTTTCTTTTAAGCAACGACCAAGCGGCCAGCATCAGAGTTGATCGCCTATGTTTGATTTAATTTAGCCTTATCAAATCATCACAACTTGACTAAAATAAAATCGATAGATAGGCCTATAAACAGTTCAAGCATATCACAGTGTTAGTTTAAATGTTTAACCTATATAAATGTGCAATATCCAACTGTTTGTGTGGAGAATGGAAGCTGAAGCGAGCTTTACAGGACATGGAGGCTCCAGCGTGGTCACTTGGATTTTTTTCTTACAGTAAAAACAACATTACGCCATGTGATTTATTTTTTCATAAAGGTAAGAGTAATATATCATTTGGAACTGTAAACATTTATGCATTTGTACATACATATGTAAAGGGTCTAGAGAATGCACTTTCTGCCGGTTTTGAACAAGAGCGCTTCAATGATGAACCGAAACTCTGCAACTCGAAACTGGCTCAGAGATGATAAATATATCTATAGAAAGCTTTAAAATACTACTTTAAAACGAAATAATTCAAAGCAAAGCAAAAACTCTTCATTAGCCTATGTAATCCGTTAAGATGCATATATTTTAAAAAAGCATTTAAGCTTGAATGTAAAACATAGTTGTGAATTCATTGTAGCCTATTCCCATTTGTAAAACAGCTAATTGTTGTCTAACACGATCTCATGAAAGTGCGTAGGCTATAGCACGATTTTCTGTTTCTATTTGGCATAATATTTATACGCAGAAATTGACTACCCCCCCCACACAGCACCCCCTACATAAAACACCTTCCCGCGCCCCTGTTACAAACAATGAATATTTTAGTTTAGTTATTTAAACAGAAATTTTACCCCCTCTTTATAATGTAGCAATCCAGTATCTAAAAGCTATTTTATTAATGAAAGTCTCTGTACAGCGTAGACAACAAGTTTCTGTCCTAAATGTTTGTGTGGGCAGCTCGATCTCACAAACCAAAATAATAGACACGATTTTCTCAGATCATATGTAAAATCAGATGAATAAATATTATTAAAATGAATAAATGGATGACAGTTGATTACAATAATAGTTCAGTTTATTCCCCTCATTAGAACAGTGTCCTCTATGGGATAAATTCATATTAGTAATAATTATTAATATGAATAATACTTAACATTTACATAGAGGCAAGGAGACAAAAATTATTGTCCTAGCAACACTCCTTGATCCCAGATACAAGGCCCATGCCTTTGCGTCTGAAGAAACACTCGAGAAAGGAAAAAAATAGCTAAAAGAGGAAGCTAAAGAGCTTGCCATGCTCATAGAAGATGGTCCATGCCCTCTACTAGAAGGACCTGAGCAGGATGAGGGTTTGGATCCAGAGACAAAGAAGCAGAAAATCCATCAGCCCACTTTAGTGAACACTCTGTATGCCAGGGTCCTTGGTGCCACAGCTGTGTCTCATGGGATGTACAGCTTTGAGATTGAGCTTGGGCGATATTTGTCAGAGCCTGTCATGGAAAGAAGTGGCATGCCTCTGCAGTGGTGGCAGAAAAATGAAACAAGATTTAAAACACTTGCACATCTAGCAAATAATTTCCTGTGCCGCCACCATCCACTGTGCCTAGTGAAAGGGTGTTCAGTGAAGTGGGCATGCTTTATGAAGCCAGGAGGAGCCGACTCACTGAACACCATGCACACCAGCTCTGCTTTCGCCATTTATAATTTGAGGCTTCTTAACTTTTAATATTAAAATAGAACTAGAAGTGGACCATGTTACACTTGAATCTCTTGCAGTTCTTTAACAGGACTAGCTACGTTTCTCCTGTTTCACAAGTTAAAATTAGTTGTTATTTGGAGTGCCTTTTGTATTCATTTTGGATGTTACTTTTTGTTTCAATTTGAATGCATGTCTTTAATTTACCTCAATATTTCTTAATATAATCATATTTATTTAATAGAGTACATTTTCATGATTCTGGGTTTATTTATTTATTTTTATTTATTTTTTTTGTATTGTAATAAAGTTCAATACTATTTTACATGGAGTGGAGTCTTTATTTTTTATCCAGTATCCATTTTAAAAACTATCGGTTAATTAATCGGTTATCGGCAAGTATGGTCAAACCTAACTATCGGTATCTGTAAAATTCAATATCGGTCGACCTCTAGTGTTATGTACAATCTGCTGAACAAATATTTCTGCTGCACTGTCTGCAAAAAAAAACCTTTTATTTTGACGGGTTGTCGTGAATACCTTTACATTTCTGTGTGTATATGATATAAGGATAGTTTTACTCAAATAAAACGGTGAAACACTCATGAAGTGACTCTCAGAGCAGTTCTGGAGATGTTTTTCGTGTGTTCATGTCCTCATTGAGAAGTCACGCACGCTTCAGTGTATAAAACCCTGGCAAAGCCGTATTATCAGCGAATGTGAGCAGAGCACAGCGGGGAGCAGATCAGTGAAGGAGATTTGACCAGCATTGCCCAGATCTGCTGTACCACAGCATGTCACAGCACAGCAGCGCTACTGCAAACAGGAACAAGTATACTAACGTTACATAGACCTTTCTTGTCAGTGCGTTATTTGAGCGGACTTGGCTTTCCCGGTGAGCATGAGCGGTAACTGAGCAGAATGATAGAGCGGAATATAGGTTGTTTGCAAACACGTGATTCTGATTACGCGCGAAATGCAGCTGTAGGGCAGGAAGTTATTTTTTCTCCATAGGAATCAGTAGAAGAAACTCAAGATGCTTGTGTTTTGCGCTGTTTATGAATGCTCAAATTGACCAAACCGAGAAAACACTAGGAGCTTTCATCGTGTACGAAAATGTGTTGTTCATAAGGGGAAAAGTCAAGAAATTGACTGAAAAAACGCAGGAAAAAGTGGCTTGTAAACCTGCGTCTGCGGTCGACAGGAGCCAGAGTCCCACAGCAATGAAGTCATGTTTAAACAACCTATTGATCAATCGGTCGACCTCTAATTTAAACTGCATTTACAGATGCATAAATAGGCCTAATGTTTTGTTTCTAACATAAAATATTGAATACTGATATTTAAAATAATTGAAAACATTAAAAAAAAATTGTCAATATATGAAATTCAAACCGCCAGTAGGTGGCAGGATGTGTCTGTTAATAAGTGAATCATTGAGATTCAACCGCTTCATGCAAATGACTGATTCATTCAGAAACAAAGCATTTGACTGCTTTAATAAGTGAATCACTGAATCATTTATTCAACTGATTTTTTCCAAAAACAATTCAATAAGTCAATACCGTTCATTGCTCAGAGACGCAAAACAGTGCTGTGATCTTTGTTTGGAACTGTTTATTGGCAAAATTGAGCAAAAACGAGCAATATTATGTCTAAAATGTAAGTCACTTATTGCTTTACTGAACTTGTATAAAATGATTATTAATTAATAATTATCATGCTGATATCTGTAGAAAAACATTACTCTTTGTGTGATATTTAGATTAAGTAAAAAATATAAAATTATATAAATATAAAAAGCATACAGAAGCATTTTTACCATCTACAATTTAGAATGACTTGAATTTTGAGTTTTAATAGACTAATAAATCAACGTGCATGCACTGTGTGGGTGATTTGGTGATATAACTTTAGCCTACTTGATGACGTCAGATCGCACATCAATAAAACAACACTTACCATATTATCACAGAAGATACACTGTATATCGCACACCCCAGCCTCGACTTTAACTGGAAAACCAAAATCATCCGTGGTTGTGTGCGCACTTGTTTGCATGGGAGCAAAGGTGTTTTTAGGAGTCTTACTTGCGAGCCCCAGACCACTGATTCGTCAAACATACTTTCCTGCAGTCTGTGTTCTTCTGACTTCTGACTATTTTGTAGTAAGCAATGAATATGCTTCTGGGAAATGTATCGGAGTAAAAGTATACATTTTAATTAGGAAATGTAGTGGAGTAAAAGTTGGCTGAAATATAAAAACTCAAGTAAAGTACAGATACTCCCAAAAACTACAACTACTTTCAAATTAAGTTCCTGATAATTTACTCACCCCGATGTCATCCAAGATTCAATTTTGACTCCTTTTGGCTCCAAACGGACTTGACGTAGGCGGAAGTATCGAGTCAGTGTTTACAAGTTGAATGTACAAATACTAAGTAAAACGTTAACAAAAAAAGGGAGTTAAAAGGTAAAACTATGATGTTGGATGATTTTGAATTTGGAGGAGAAGATGAGATGGAGTTTTTCGCCCTGCCCTACCTTTTTGAACCGGAATACACAGAGGAAGAAATTAGTCAGATGGAAGACACTGCTGCGGCGACACAAACCTCTCAAGCGTGACCTTTTCAACGTATTACGTGAAGTCGGGAACGCGCTTCGCAAAGCAGAACAAGGCGAGAATTTTAATCTACTTCTAATTTTGTTTTTTATCTAGTGAGGATCATTAAAATTCTTCACAGAATTCTGTGTTATAAGCAGCGCTGATGTACATGAGAAAACCAGAAGTATTAATGCCAACTGTAATCATAGTGTTGAGTAGGACTGTATATCACCAGCAAAATCAAGATATGTATCACGATACAGGACTGCACTGAATTTAACCTCAGCAGAATTTATTAAAACAGCTGTTTATTAAACCGTGCATACTATAGACCCTTTTAGGGCCGACGTCACAATTACGTCACAGCGCAAGCTGGAGGCAAAAGAAAGCGAAAACTGGAGGCGGCCAATTCAAACCAGCACAGATTCGTCTACACAAGGAGCTTAAAATATCATCTTGTTGTGATGTTGGGTGCCAGAATCGATGTAGTAGAGGCTTCAATTTGACATTTTTACGCATACCTGCTGTCTCTGCCAGACAAAAAAACGACGACAGCTGTAGTTAAACAAGATAAAACGAGCGGACTGGACCGAAACAATGGTCAAACATGATCACATTTGCAGCGCACACTTCTTGTTAGAAAAGGTTCAATAAAGTATAATCTTTAGGGCTGTCAAATTGGCTGAAAAACTAAATTCAAATTTTTTAATAAGATATTATCAGAATTTGAATTATATTTGAATTTAAAAGGCATAAATTCAGTAAAAAAAAAAAAACCTTTTGTCTTCTCCTGAGGCCACAAGAGGGTGCATGGAGCAAAATATTGCCAAATACACGTTTCTTCAAAGTAGGGCTGGGCAATATGAGCAAAAACTCATATCTCTGTATTTTGTATTTGGATTAAACAAATAAATAAAGTGAATGTAACCATGTAGGGATATATAATGTGCAAAAAGGGTTCAAATCACATTGCATTCTAACATTGTAACATTGCGATCTAAAAACAAAAAATAATGCTTTTAAAGCAAAGTTGAATTTACTCATTTAAATGTACTAATACAAAAAAAAAAAACAAGAACAGACTAGGCTAATTGAGTAAAAAGGCTATTTTGATTACCCCATTGCAGTCGCTTTACAGTTAGTGCTATCATATAAATACACTTGTAAGTTTAAAATGTCCAACTACAAACATTTCAGCAACATGTATATTTTAGTAAGAGTTATTGCGCTCCTATTTCATTGTGCTCTTGTCTGTTTGACGTGCATGCGCACGTTCAGAACCAAGTCTGTGGAGTTTAGGAGAGAATCTCAAAGCAGAAGCTTGTACACTTCTGACTGCAAAATGGAAATATTTCCATGGCTTTCTAACATTTACAGATGGAGAATATACCTGTGAAATTAGGAAAGGAGCACTTGGCTCAAACAGCACGTCTCTGTCAGGGCACACGCAGCCTTTCTGTCAGAGCCACTTTAAACTCAAAAATGTATCACTGCTGATACACGTTATTTTTTATCATTTAATCATATGATCGCAAGGTTCATGTTTACGCTGTTAATAGGCACGTTTGCTAGCAAGCTAATTTCTTAATCTAGTAATTACATGTTTTTTTAAAAGTTGAACTTACATTAATTTTACATGGCTTTGGGCTCTCTTGTGTGAGACGCGAGAGCAACGATGATGTCATAAATATGCGTTCTGTGTGAACTACTTGGTTTCAGTTTTGAGGTAAACAACAACATCTCCACATTGATGTTCTCTTTTTCTGCAATATTTTTAATGTGCAGCACCGCATCGAGTGGGTTCAACTGGACAGGCAAAAAAAAAAAGCATTAATGCAACGACACCTCGTCGTCGCATTTTGTGTGCCAAGCTGCCTGACGGGCACCTAAAATTCAAATGCATCGTTTTGCATTCGAATGTGGATTTTTATTTTAAATTTCGACGAATATTTGAAATGGGAATTTATTTTTTGACAGTCCTAATCGTCTTTTGTTGTAATGGCCACGTCTGAAAATTTTCTTGCATCTTGCGACTGCTGTGTATGAAATAATGTCTGTGTGACGATTTGTATATAATCATCTGTAATTGTATATACATTGTTGTGATTAATAGTGGCTGGAATAATATTGTAGCTGTAAAAATAGTTGCCTGCTGACATTAAAATATATATACATCTTCATGACTAGATAGATTTTGTCTTTACTATACATGTTATATGTGAGTCACTCAACTAGAGGGAATCCTGTCAGATCGTCTATTCTTTGAGCAAAAGCATGTGTGGGTCGGCCAATCTGGTTTCGTCCATTAAAGTTAATATTTTCAAATAACAATCGCAGTCCCGGACAGTGAGTGACCTTACATATGCAGGAAAAATTGGAATTTCTAATTGCTAACAGACTTCATAGCTAGCGTTAGTGAAGTGGTCGGGGGATCTTTCTGCCTCGAGCTAAGCTCCGCACACAGAAAAACGTCACAACGTTTACTAACATAAAAAGGGTCTATAGGGCCGTTGCTAACTAACGTTGCTTACAGCTTCACTGTTAATAGAGAAACATGGCAAAATGATGGTAATTAATACATGCAATAATACAATTTTATAAAATCAGTTTATCCACAGTGGAGAGAGCAACACATGGTTGCTAGGTTGACAAATATAAGTAACACACTTAGCAGATATTTCCGCAATGCGTAAGTGCAAAGCTCTGTTTCGGGGATTACGTTTCTTTATATCCAGCGAAAAAGTGCTTGAATTCTGCAGGAATGTCAAATATATATTAATAATAAATGTCATATTATTTATTGTATTACTCCATGTCCTGATTACATAGTTCTGTTTTTGAAACTGATTCTGTTTTACGTGAATCAGCGTCCAGGTTGCTTGCGTCCTGAATGTGTTTTTGTATAATATTAAAATGTTTTCATTTGAGCGCTTGGAGAGAGATCTATGCACTCTTCTGATTGGCTGTGATTTGTGATTGATTATGTGGTGTATTGTAGCTGTGTCACGTGGTCTGGACAGGCAAATTACAGGAGTGATGTAATATAATTAGTAACTTTTGTTATGAAGCTATGTAACACTGTTTTCCTGTGGCTCAGTGGTTAGAGCATTGCGTTATCAGCGCAAAGGTTGTGGGTTCGATTCCCAGGGAACACACATACTGATAAAAAAATGTATAGCTTGAATAAAGTCGCTTTGGATAAAAGAGTCTGCTAAATGCATAAATGTAAATGTAACACTAGCGATCTGTATCCCAACTCATACTCAGTGCTTTTCTATCAAAAATGTAATATTCTGTGTGCTCTGCACATTTTCAGGGCGGATCAAAGCCATCCAGCTGGAGTATTCAGAGGCGAGGAGGACTCTGACAAACGCCCTGCGTAAAGCACCTCAGCACACGGCCGTGGGCTTCAAGCAGACGGTGAGTGTGGCTCTGTCTGTGCCTGGCTGCTGGTGTTGGGCTGTGTTTGAGTGTTGACTGTGTCCGTCAGGTCCATAAGCTGCTGATTGTGGTGGAGCTGCTGCTGGGGGAGATTCCTGACCGCCTGCAGTTCCGCCAGCCGTCTCTCAAGAGGTCCCTCATGCCCTACTTCCTGCTGACCCAGGGTAACTCCACACCTGCAAACATGTGTCCATACTGAAGGATGCCCCTCAGTGCTCCTGCTGGGGTCTAACACACATCTTGAGAGCATGTGCATCGTAGATGAGAAAAATGTATTGTGATAAAACGCGAGAAAATCAATTTCTGCTTTAAAGCAGTTCAGCTGAAGACATTAGTGTCTACAGGAGTCCTTTCTGTGTTGATTCAGTTTAGTGACAGTCGATTAATCAGATTTGATTCAGTTGTGAGCTGGGTGTTGGAGGAATGGTGTAGTAATGGTGTGTTCAAATCATGTCGGATAGATCGTAATATTTGTAAACAAAAACTAAGACAAACGACTGATGAAAAAACTATTTTGTTAACTGAAATAAAATAAAAATATCAAAATATTTGAGAAACGAAACTAACATTTATTGAAAAACTAACTGAAATAAAATAATAGTTTTCGTTATCTCACCCCTTGGCGGAAAAATATATGAGCTGTGTGGCGGTTTAGGGGAAGACCTGTAAATGGCGCATCACGCACATGGTGTTATCTGACGGAGAGACGCAAAGCAGTTTAAAGCAGGGTCCTGTTTGGTAAACGTGCACCAGGAGTACTTAACACCCGACCCGTTATCCAACAGTAGCACTAATTTATTTCTTTACCAGACCAGAACCATTTGACAAAGACGAGTCACACCCCGAACCAAACCCGCATTAAACCCATTTCATCAGGTAGACAAAATTATTTATTTTCTCATGTAATGCAAGCAATCAAACCAAGTTAGTGCTTTTGAAGAAAAACAGACATGCAGAGCAATGTGATGATTAACAGGCAAAAAAGGAGATTTTGTAGATTTAAAAAATCATTGAATTTTATGTAGAAATGTTACATCGCCATCTTGTTCCGACCATAGTGACTTGAACGCACCTGACGTCGTTATTACGTCTTGTCAACCTGTTCCTGAAGGGCCGCTGTCCTGCACAGTTTAGCGCCAAACATAATTAAATGCCTGAAGCTGCTAATCAAGGCATTCAGACTCACTAGAAACATGTATGTTGGAGCTACATTTACATGTACAAGAAAACTATTTTCCATTCATCCTAAAAGTAGTTCAATCATGACAATTCTGGGAAGATTTTAGCATAATAATGGATGTGACAATGTTAAAGTATTTGGAGTTTCATGAAAGAACTAGCCATTTATATTTAATAAAATATATTTCCTGTTAATGTTGTTTCTTCTGAATTCAGTATAGTGTATTAATGCGGATCATGAGAGGAGTGTAAAATTACACTCTTAACTCCTTCCTCAGAACAGTTTATCATAGTAACTGCTGTTTCTGCCCTGTCTAGCGGTGAGAACTGGAAATCTTGCCAAGTTTAACCAGGCGCTGGATCAGTTTGGCGAGAAGTTCCAGGCAGACGGCACCTACACGCTGATCATACGTCTGAGACATAACGTCATCAAAACCGGTGAGTACTGCTTATCTTGACCTTCATTCCTTCATAATGGCCTTTTACTGACAAAAAGCAGATTGAATCTTTCTGCAGTAGTACAGACTCAACTCAGACTAGGGCTGCAGCGATTCATCGATGTTAGGGCTGAACGGTTAATTGCATTTGCGATAATATCGCGATATGAAAAAACATGATTTTTCAACCGCAGAGGCTGCGATTATACTCTGTCACGTGACACGCGAGAGTAATGTATGACGATCGTATGACATCTGGTGAGAGAAAGCATTAGGAGACGTCTGCTCTCTCATAGATCTCGCGGTACTTTGATGACACACTGCGATCGACACATTGATTGTCACGTCACGTGTAGTTAGGACACGGTGTTCGTCTGGATTCTTGATGTTGAAAAGGATTTTTAGCAGTAATAAAGAAAAATTATTAAATAGAGGTGAGAACTGTATCATAAATGTGCCGAATAGATTGTAGAATCAGTTTGGAATATGAATGGCTTAATTTCCCTCACAAGCTTTTCAGTGCATATGAATGAATTTCACTGCAAGCTTTATAATGATTTATGATATGTGATTATTTTAACGATTATGAGTTTCCTGCGCAGGGGTGAGAATGATCAGCCTGTCGTACTCGCGCATTTCTCTGGCCGACATTGCGCAGAAGCTGCAGCTGGACAGCCCTGAAGACGCCGAGTTCATCGTGGCCAAGGTAAGGCTCGCTCCCAGTCATCTGAAGGTCTTCATCAGTAATGAGGTGAAGCATGTGACCATCTCTGTCTGTCCAGGCCATCCGTGACGGTGTGATTGAAGCCAGAATAAACCACGAGAAAGGTTACGTCCAGTCTAAAGAGACCATGGACATCTACAGCACTCGAGAGCCTCAGCTGGCCTTCCACCAGCGCATCTCCTTCTGTCTGGATATCCACAACATGTCCGTCAAGGTAGGATTTCTGGGATTCAACAAAAATGCATTGATGAATTGGTGTGTTACCTGAGCCTGGACTACTTCAAGTAGTAAAGCATACAAGTTAATAAAAAAAGAAAATGTAATTAAAGTCTACCGTGTTTCACAGTCAACACATATGAGTTTAAAGCAAGGAAAAGAGCACTTTTAGATAAACAAGGCAGTAGGTCATAGGGAGCGATTTAAGTGCTATTCACCGGTTTCTGTGCAGGCCATGAGATTTCCACCGAAGGCGTATAACAAGGACCTGGAGTCTGTTGAGGTAAGAGCGACACACACTCTGTCTGACGCTGCACAGTGCATCTGCTGGAGCTGATCCACTGTCTGTGTGTGTTCACAGGAGAGAAGAGAGCGAGAGCAGCAGGATCTGGAGTTTGCCAAAGAAATGGCAGAAGATGACGATGATAGTTTTCCATGAGTCTCCAGTCTTGGATTCTTTTTTTTATTCTGTTTCTGTCTCTTTTCTTTGAATTTTGCCAGGCTGTTCCTCCTGGATTCATTAGCTTTGCTCATATTATAATCCATGAACCCACTGTGTGATTTAGCATTATAAATAACATCAGAAGTTCTGCAGTTTTGTTGTTTTTTTCACCAATGCATGCATCAGTCTTATACATTCATAGGAATAATGCAATTTGCTGCAAAAAACTCAAACACACACAATAGCGTTTTGTTAGAAAGTTTTGAATTGAATTGAAAAGCATTGTCTTGCTTTATTAAATGATACAAATTCATAATGTTACGTGAGAATAGTTTGGAAATGAGTGTAATTGGCTGGCTGGATATGGTTAACAGACAGTACAGTATTGAATTATTGTCTGTTACTCATTTTCTTTTTTATATTAAAATTAAGGACTTTAGTTAAATGTGTGGTTGATATTAGTGATGGGTTGTTCTTGAACGATTCATTAATTTTGAACAAATCTTTAATGAGACTTGGGAAGAATGAGTCATCTCGGGGAGTGATTCGTTCAGTCGCACATGCGCAACATCCTGTAGGTTCTACACTGAATTAGTTCACCTGTTTCGAGTCTTCAGGTTTTTCTGAGTTGTTTGCAACTTCATCACGTGACTAATGCAGTATGAGCCGGAAAGAGAATTGATTCGTTCATCTCTCGAGTCTTCAGGTTTGAGTCGTTTGTTCATTGCGTGACAGCCCCATAAGCCAAACCTATGCAGTCTGAGGGGAAAAGACTTTATTATAATATTAATAAACAACTCTTTAGTTTATTACCTTTGTTGCCACATTCAGTGTTATGTAACAGAGCCATCATGACAGAAATTCACACATTTATAAACTGTAAGAAATAAAAAGCTACAATTTGAGACCAGAAATGAATCACGTAACTGTAAGAGTTAATAATAATAACTATGCAACCGTTTGTAAGGAAGGTTGTAAATTAACTAGTTTCTCTATCCAATGAATTTTGCCCATCTGTTCCTCCCGGATTCTTTAGCTTTGCTCATTTTCGTTCGACAAAATAACGAAAGAAAGACTGAAAGGTGAACTAATCGATTCTCTTTCAGCTCATGACTGCATTGGTTAAGTTTGAGGCTGTCACGTGATGAACGAACGACTCAAGCCCGAAGACTTGTCAGATAAAAGGTGAGGTGAGCTAATCATAGACTAAAGACCGATTTTTTTCTGTTACTTACACCAATATAGTTTTGTATTGTTTGTTGTGTGATCAGCGTTTTGATAAGTAGTAGATGAGTTAGGGAAGTAGCACGTAACATTTTAATTATATTTTGCTAAAATGAACTAAATACCTTGAAAAAAAGATTCGTTCATTTTGCTGAAAGAGACGTCCGAGTCAGTAAAATGATCCGAACTTCTCATCACTAGTTGATATAAGCGGGTGTGAAGAACTGTGGATTAAACACTCCCGAGACTCCTGTCTGTCACTGTCGTTTTTATTTAGATTTCCTAGGTTTTAAAAAAAAAAACTACGTGGACGATGAATGAATGAATGATGCATTTATATAGCGCTTTTTGTGTATTGCTGTACACCCAAAGCGCTTTACAATCATGTGGGGGGGTCTCTCCTCAATCACCACCAGTGTGCAGCATCCACTTGGATGATCCACTTTAATGTTAAAAAAACACGTTATTTTTCAAAAACTTTACATTATTGTAGGTCCTCTATGCCCTCCTGACAAGCACAGTCTGCTCTGATTGGCCAACAGAGCATTGTGATCGCGAGCTTCAGCTTTCAAAATAAATGTAAAGACAGTAAATAATCTCTTTAGTTGTACAATCAGTTCAAGCCGAGAGGGGAACAGAGTTGCGTGACAGACAGTGATGATGCACGAATGTGTTTGCAATGCACACAAAACGCGATTAAGAAAGCTGACTTAGCTCTAGTCTACCCTGCGTAAAACTCGGCATTTCAACAGTCAATAGCAAATACTTAAACTAATAACCAGAGGTGGAAAGAGTACAAAAATATTCTACATGTCAGGTTACAACAGATTGCAACTATGTGTATAAAGAATAATAACGATCAAAATGACTCCTAACATGTTGTTATTAATTTTTTTTTACTGTACTATAACATAAAAATACCATAATACATTTGCAGATATTAAGGAGACATTCTAGGTTCACACACTTGTTTCTCTGAAAAACAACAATACATCAGTTATTCTGCTAGGAAATGTGCGTTCAGTGCCAGAATGTCTGTTTTGTCCCACTGAAGGTAATGTGATTGGTTCTCAAGGCACACCTGATCCAAGTTTACGTTACACTTTCCCCAATAGTAAATACAGACCCTCTCATCTCCCAATAGTAAGACAATCTCTGATAATATTAATTAATTAAACCCAAATAAATTAAACTTGCTCTCATCACTAAAGTGAACTTTGGAGCAGTTCCTCACCGAGAAATGTTAGTCTATTCTCTCTGCTGATGAAAGGCTTGGTCACTGCAGAGTCCGCTTTCAGTCCAACTTCTCTTGAACGTCCTGAGACAGATGAACTGGAGAGCAGTTCCAGCTGCAGTGTTGCAATGATTCCTCATCGGTTCCCCGACGACCAGCCTTTTTTGAGGGGACTTAAATGAATGTGTCATTGTAAAGCTGAAATATTCTAGAAATCACAGATTTGATGACCAGCTTCTCAAGGGTCATCCCTTTAGCCTTCATCAGGACCTTCTGTCGCAGCGTTTCATTCACCTTAAAGCAGCCTGCCATCTTGCAATCTCAGTGAAAATTAGAGGAATGCTGCCAGTTAAACAGGGTTTGTCATATAACTAAGAAAAGTTGCACCAAGTGCCATTAACACCAATAACTGGGAGGTATGTAATTTTGATCAGAGTTATTTTTCAAATACCTAATTTGAAAGTTTGTTATACTGTGCTTCAGAATACCATTAATGAAATATGCTTTACAATCTGCCCTCCTGTTAGGACAAACTCAAATAGGACTAAGCAGTGACCTTGAAATTTAGAAAATTGTAGGTTGCTGTCTCACTATAAAATCAGGGTACTTAGATATAATAAGTAATCTTTACTTAGTTGTTACACTCGTTTTATTTAGCTACAGCTAATGTCAAGGCGAATAAAACAATTTACTTACTGCCTTGAGTGACACTTAAAATATTCAAGTAGACACAAAGGAACCAATGCTATTAATAGAGCAGTGAGAGGCAGCAGTGCACTAATATGTTGCTAATGTGCAACAAAACAATATAAGCATGCGCGACAAGGTTTTATTTGTTTTATTTTTGCCGGTGTTCTGTCGATTTGTCCTACCCTTTTGCTACCTCCCATTAAAACAGTGGGTAGAAGGCCTACAATTTGACAACGAAAGATTCTACATGTTAAATTACGTTTTATTAATGTATATACAACAACCCCAACCCAACCCATTGCAAACCGAATCTTCTCCATCCCGAGAGCATGTAAAATCGCTTTGGAATCTTTAACTGGATTTTTCTCAGAATCAACTGTGCTGACTCTATCGCCCTCAAACGCCTGTAGCTCAGTCGTTTTTTGTCCGGTTCCAACAAGTCATAGATAGGCCTATATCATTTTGGAGGTATTTTAATGGAGAATGTGAAAATAAAAATAACTCAATGAAAATTAGCTTATTCCGACTAATTTTGCCAACAAGGTCACATATAAATTGTGACTTGACTTGACGTGGTCTGGCACTGCGATCAGCGGTCTTACATTACAATAGACCGTCTATTGTTTTAATTTTTTAAACCCTAAGTACAGTATCCTGAAATACTTTTCTGTTTATTTTCTAGAAAATCCGTTTCAGTGGTGTATCAATACGACTGAACAAGATCACATTCCTCCCATCCAGAGTTATGCCACTACTCAGAGCAGCACTGATGATGCAAAACTGTTCATTTAAACTGGGCACATAAACAGGATGAGGAACTGTAATCCAAAGATAATGTAAGTGAATGAAGATTATTTTTGGTTGTACAGTTATCACTTTATGTGGCAAAATTTAAATTTGATTAACATTTGTTAGGACAAATATGTTTGATCATTTCAAGATAATAAAAAATATATATTCTATAATTTGGAGATAACCCGGTGCAATTGCCCTAATCGTAATTAATAATGCAATTAGTCATATCAATAAACGTGTGCTAACAGAATCCCTCTGTTGTGTAACTCTTGAATTTCATTGAGATCAGCACATGACTTCCTCCGCAGCTCTGGTTGTCTCATGCCTCTCTTCCTGTTCAACTGACAGCTTGTTGCAGTGATTAGAGCAGAAGCATCTAGATATCACATTTGAATATTTCTGAAGGAAGTGTTTAAGAAGACGTTGTACATTTCTGACAGCTTTTATCCTGACAGAGAATATATGTGTAGGTGTGTGTTTAGCTAAAGGGTGAAGGAAAGGCAAACGGGAAACACTGCTCCGGGTGACACAGTCGTCAGTCAAACATTGCAGTGACGCAGCAGTGTTAGTTGCGGTCTGGGCTTTTTCTTGCTGCCCCTGCAGTGACGAAACAGAAGAATTCCCGGAGAGTTCGCCATCAGATCCGTCAGATCCGGACTTGTGTGATATTAAATGTCAGATAAGTGTTACTATGATATAATTAAATTCGCCCTAAAACAATAAGGTGCATTTTGCAGATGAGCATTTGCTTTGATTCACACAAGAGCAGAACTAAGTTCAAGAAACGTGAAATTAGTTCCACTTTTTTCACCCCCCCCCCCCCCCCCCCCCAATCCAAAGAACCGGAAACATAGGAGTGTCTTTTTTCTTTTCCTTCTTTCCCTATTGGGGTTTCGCAATGCAGCCACACGCAATAGGACAACAATTTAGAGACAGCTCATGAAAGTTTCCCTAGTTGAACAATCGCAATGGGTTTAAATAGGCAACTAGAATGCAGTAAATCAATTCAGTATTCGATACACTTGCCTTAGAACCACAATGAAGTTTTACCTCTGTAAGTATAGATTTAATAATTTAGGAAGTTGACTTTTGGACACTTTATGAATAGTAATTTAAAAGCTCTTTGAGATTAAATTAAACAATGTACATGTTTAGTAGCCTGTCTGTTTGCAGGGTTCGGTAGAGCACTGTTTATAAAATATAAATTCTCGTTTGCTATTAATCAATAAAACGTTATTTCCCGGCTCAGTTATTGTAGTGCTCTGTAGTTTGAGGCTGGTTGACGCCGCGCCGCTCCAGAAGCAGGAGTTGACACGCGCTGTTGAGCGCGCCACGAGTTTAACCAAGAAGATCCTGAGCGACATTCCTGCAGCGCACCAGGCGTGCGTCAAAACCGTGGTGAGCATGCGTGCTTGGTTACTTATACATGAATAATCTATCACAACAGGCCAGGTGTTATATATCTTAATGGCAAATGCTATAAATAATAACTAAAACATTATTCACTCATAATTCTTAAGGGTATGTATTATTGAAGAATTAACCCATTCTTCATTAATTCAATAATATCTATACATTCTTATCAAATTGATCTTGCTGTTCTGATTACACAGTCTCTTTTGTTTAGTTTAGATGGTATAAAACAATCGGTTGATGGTGTTATTTTTCTGCTAGTAGTGTCATAATGGAAAGGGTGTTGTTTGCAGGGTTTGACCCTCTCCGGCGAAGCAGAACACTTGGACTATTTATTAAGTGATCTTGGCATCCCTGCGCCGCCGGTGCTCACCTCAGAGGACCTCAGCATGGTAAATACTCTCTCACTTGGTAAAGCATGTTAAATGTATCATAAAAAAATTAGGAGACAGATGAAGCCATTAAAAATAAATTTAAACCGGAGATAAAGCACATCCTGAGGTTGTTCAGCACAACTGTGTCTAGTGCAAGCGTCACCAAAATCAAACAGGCAAACTTTGTGATAAAGTCCAATTTTGGTCACTGGCATCACGCCGGCCTACACACAGGCTTTAACTATTTCTGACTCTTTTGTGTTTTGACCAGGATGTGAGTTTAAGCCGTATTGTGGCCGGTTTGGAACTACACCGTGAACTTCTGCAGGACATCAGAAAGCTCTTGAGCTCCACAGAAGAACTGACTCTCCTGCTCGCTGATATCAGAGACCTGTCTGCTCAGGTCCACCAGGTATTACCTTCACGCTTTAACATCGCTTACAAAAGCAAACTTAGCTACAACAGAATAATAGGCTAATGGCTGTGATTTTGTTTTTAATATGTGCTGTCCTCTGTTCTTGCTCAGATGCAGCAGCTGGCCCAGATTCCCAGCACAGTATCCCAGAAGGCAGCGTTCACAGCGCTCTCTCCGCGGCTCAGCGGTGATTATCAAGTCCAAGTGGCCGTCCATCTTGCTCTTCAGCAGCTGCGCAGCTTTACACAGGACGTCTTCCGCAGTCTGCGCCACATTGCTGCATCAAACTAGCTGACCAGTGGTAACCCAACCAACCAGTCCAACTGTATTTCATAGTTTCGGTGTGGAAATGTATTTTTGTAATGCTCATTTGTTGTGTAAAATATTTGAATAGGTTACCCTTGCTAAGTTTAAGTTGAACTTTGGAAAAACTGTTGTTTTAAATGTAATTATTTAAAAGTATTTATTATTTATTTAATATATGACTTTTAATATTTATTTAATATATGAATTTTTAATATTTATTATTGTTGATTTTATTTGTGTGATGTTATTGACAGAAGTTGTACCCTGTGGGTGCTGTGTAGATATCTATTAAAACGTATTTATTATTGATCAAATATTGTTTCTCCATTTTGGGAATAATTATTTTTTTTAAATCAGGAAAAATAAAAAAAATTAATCATAAAATGTATATCACTTACATTTTTAAAACATTTTGTCTGGGTAAAACTCTCTCTCTCTCTCAGACACACACACACACGCACACACACACGCACGCACACACACACACGTTTGTTTTTGTGAAAAGTGGGGACATCCCAGAGGCGTAATGGTTTTTATACTGTACACACTGTATGTGCTATTGCTCTACACCTAAACTTTGCCTCACAGGAAACTGCATAAAAAAAATAAAAATAAAACAATCTGTATGATTTATAAGCATTTTGAAAAATGGGGACATGAGGCAATGTCCTCATAAGATCACCTTCACCTTATAATACTTATGTCATACCTGTGTAATCATACACACACTTATTATTTATGTCATATTAATTACAGTTAATTTTTTAACTGTTACAGTTAAAAGTTACAGTTTTTTTACAATCATTTTTGCACTAATAACAGAACCTTCATGTCATTTTTCAAAACTCAAAACAGTCATTATTTGTAATATAGGTAGTCCGATGTTCAAAACTTTACATATAGCGTTCATATCTTTAGAGAAGCCTTGCATATGCAGAGGCATTGGTTAAAAAAACTAATTTATTATGAAATATCATAGGAACATTACTTTAGATCACCCCCACACAAGATACCCATAGTTTCACTGTTTAGTTGTTACAATCATTAAATATAGTTGTTCAAAACACTTGATACAGCTTTCATTATGGTTCATATTCATCTATGGTTCATACATTATTGTAATAGACTAGAGAGAAAAGTACAGACACTGGAATCATTAAACAATATTTAAAAATTATTGATGAAATAATCCACTCACAATTTTCAAAAAACTTTAAATAAGATGAGGTAAGAAAAAAACTACAGTAGGTCTACAGTAAAATGTCAACTGGAGTATTCCTCACTGCACTTGTATTTATCAACCCTGTCTTGTTGATTTGGCCACAGGTTCTCATCCACATCATAATGGATGTTTTCATTAGCTAAAATCTTGTGGTATTGCAAATACAGGCCTGACATTGGTCTCCTCCTGTGATGTCATTGCAGGCATCATCTATGGCCTGGAGAAGAGGGACTTGTTTGTGAGGAGCCTATTGAAAACCTTCCGCCTCCATGTGGAGAAAAACTCCTCAGTCGGGTAAGTAAGTATGGGGAAGATACAAGGTGATATACTGATGGGCCTGAAACCATGATTGCACTTAGGGCCATTGCTAGGAATTCTGGGCCCTTTGCACTGATTTTGCTGTGTGGGCCCCTCAAAATTACATTCAGTGGTGGGTGGTTGGGCCCCCAGAGAACATTGTTCTGAGCCGCTCTCAACCTCTTCTCCATCTCTTGGCCAGGTTACAGTAAAGCATGCCTCATCCAAAAATATGAATGGTTTTCATCAGCTACCAGCTCTATCACCCTCTAAAAATACATTTACTGTGGGAAAAACAAATACTGATAACAATGATATAGAATTTTTCAACAGTTACGTAGCATTTTGAGCAGTCGTGTCAATTAATAGTTAGATCATTATAATGAAATTAATAGACACTCAATTGTCACTCAATACACTCAATTCAGATGTAATGTGTGAGCTGCATTTTTAAATAGTAATACTTTGATGTTAAGTTGTGTTATTTTGAATCTGTGGTTTTAGTTCAATGAACAAAAGATATTTGGCTCATGTGTATTGTATCCAAGCATTTGGAAAAAGTGTTAAGTGTTTTGAAAAATTTGATCTTCACTTGTGAATTATGTGTCTAGAGTTTTGAAAAATGACATGATTCTGTTATTGATGCAAAAATTATTGTAAAAAACTGTAATAAGTTGCCCACAAAGCTTTGCTTTCCCAAATGACATCAGCTCCCCCGCTCAGGATGCAATGGTAGAGTTATGTTTAGTGCTGGGGTCATGGGTAGAGTTAGGGTATGGCTCTGCCGTGAAAAGCCTCCCCAGATAGCAACATATGGCGCTTTTCCACTGCATGGTACGGCACGGTACGGTACGGTACGGTTCACTTTTGGGGGGTTTTCCACTGGGTACTGTACCTGGTACCTGATACTTTTTTAGTACCACTTCGGTCGAGGTTCCATGCGAACCGTACCGTTACCAAAACGTGACGTGTAAACTCTGCTGATCACTGATTGGCCTGAGAAAATCGTCATTACTGCGTCACTGAACTTGCGACACGAGACCCTCCTCTACAGTCCTACCCGCTAGATTTAAATCAGCACAGCCAGCGAAGGATCGGACGCAACTTCTGTTTAAACAGACGCACATTTTTGCATCAACCACAAAATAGCAGTGTCGTTGTCTGTTGAGGAAGTACAGATGTTCTTCTCGTTGATAGCCGAGGAGCGGATCCAGTGAGAGCTTGATGGTTCGACGCCGAAGGAAAACGCCTTATGTATATAACGTTACTTTTGAACTAGCTATATTTACAGAGTATGTTTTCTGTTTATATTTTTACCTCTGTATCTGTGTTTTGCTTCAATTAAAAACAATCTGATCGAATAAGTGTACCTCCAGACTATATTAAATATGTATCATTGTATGAGCACGTAATGAACCTCTTGAAAAAGACAAATGATTAATGCCGCGATTATAAAAACCATCACATAAATAAAAAAAAAACAAGGGATACATTGTACATTTTGAAATATTCAAAAGTTTATTGATAATTCACTTTACAGAACACTGCATGAATAGTTAACTAATCAAGTAACGCAGCACACCTGCACGAACATCCCTGCTCTCCTCATCTACAGCCCGTGTCACTGTCACCACAGTCTCTGCTGCTGGGGGTAAATCCCAAGCATTCTCATAGACCTCTCCATTGTTGTTAAAAACATCCACATGCCGAGAATGAAGACCACTATTCCGTCTCCTTTCTTTGTTGTGAGTTTGTTTGTGGCGCGTTTACGATGATGTCATGGCAGTAGAGGCAGTGCAATTATAACGACGCGTGAATAATCCCGCTCACTCTATAGCGGTACTAAACTGCGGTGGAAATGCAACTGACCCGAACTGAGCCATACCGTACCGTACCGAGCCGTGCCGAACCGTACCGTACCATGCAGTGGAAAAGCGCCAATAATGTCAGCCCAGATCCGGCACATGTGGAAAGATGATCTGACCCCCGTGTAGAGTGGAATGATGGCATTTGTGCTGACCGCTCCTATTTGCCAGATCTGGGCCAAAAGCAGGCCATAGCAATGCCACATGTAAGCCAAGGTTTTTTTTTTTATATATATATATCAAGGTGGCCTCTATCTCCGTTGCTTGTTTTTTCTTTCTTTGCACATATTTTAATATTCATATGGCTGTATAATGAGTTGGTCTGTGTTTTGTTGGTTGGCTTCTCCCCTTTTCCCACCCTCTACACTCCCACTTTTCTACAGCTTTATGTGCCCATTTCAGGACTCTTTTTCAAATCTAAGGTGTGAAAGACCAGTGCTGAAACAGAGGGGCTTCATGACACTTTAATTATTCACCCTCATGTCGTTCGACCTTTGTTCATCTTCAGAACACAAATTAGGATATTTTTGATGAAATCTGAGAGCTCTCAGCCCCTCCCATAGACAGCAATGCAACTGAAATTTTCCCAGACCCAGAAACGTAGTAAGAACATCTTCAGAAATAGTACATGTGACATCAGTGCTTCAACCTTAGTTTTACAAAGGTATGAAAATACTTTTTGTTCACAAAGAAAACAAAAATAACAACTTTACTTAATTATTTCAATCCACGTCACCATCCTCTGCCATTATGGAGAGTACCACGATACAGGTGTGTACATTTCTCTGCTTGTAAACAAGGCACAGCGCTTGCGTGTTCTGCATCAGCATCACACATGCATCGTGGTTTATCTGCCTCGACCCAGATTCCACTCCACAATATATGTTTGATGATCACATCCTGAGTAAATGGTCACCAATTGTAGAATGGGAGCAAGTGTGGAACACTGAGACCCACCTCAGACAAAAAGGTGTCAGAACTTAATTAACATACAGACTACAGCTGTTACGACAGGAGCTACTTCATTTACATGAAGGGTGGTAAACTGAAAATGTATAAAAGGTTAGGACTTAGGGTATTCTGGGTTCATTCCAACTCCGTTGAACTCAAGGTACAACGTACTTTGTCACTGCTATGCTGCAATAAACATCTTCATCAAGATCTTCAACAACTTCATAATTTTTTCTTACATTGGCGAGCCACCCATCGAGGGTTTTCCAAAAAAGTAAAAACAAGCGGGGAAAGGTAAGAAAACGGTTTCTTTCTTCTATGTTGTTTTTGTCAGGGAACGTCCTTGTTTAAAAAAATCTAGAAAAGAAAATGTTAAGGACAGAAGAAAGTCTGGCTTAGTTAATATTAGCAGGAACAGTTCTTAAGCCTATTCTCTACAAATTCTGTTTAAGATTCTAACGAAACTGAATCAGCCCGACGCAGTGTGGTAGCAGAGTTGTATTGGAATTGTTGTTTCTAAAGTAACTGAAGCAAAGTACTTAAGTCAACGTTTCTAAAGTAACTGAAACTTGTTGTTGGTCTATTATAATTATATTAACATTCTAAAGTAATTGAATCAGCCCGATGTAGTATGGTAGCAGAATTGTATTAGACCTATTGTTTTTAAAGTAACTGAAACAGAGTTGTAAGTTTCTAACGTAACTGAAACGGAGTTAGTTGTTGTGATAATTCTGATGAAATTCTAAAGTAACTGAATCGACCCGACGCAGTGTGGTCACAGAATTATTTCATAACTGTTGTGTGTTTTAGTGTAGTGAATCTGACGCACCATGACTCTGTGAAGTTTAAAACCTGAAGAAGTGTCGATTTGCCCGATGTACTGTGGAGTAAACTGTTTTAAAAATACATTGGGGCAAATACGTATTTGATACACTGCCGATTTTTCAAGGTTTCCCGCTTACAAAGAATGTAGAGATCTGTCATTTTCATCGAAGGTACACCTCAACTGTGAGAGACAGAATAAAAAAAAGAAAAGAAAATTACATTGTATGATTTTTAAATAATTAATTACCATTTTATTGCATGAAATTTGTATTTGATACAATAGAAAAATAGAACTTAATATTTGGTACAGAAACGTTGGTTTACAATTACAGAGGTCAGACGTTTCCTGTAGTTCTTGACCAGGTTTGCACACACTGCAGCAGGGATTTTGGCCCACTCCATACAGGTCTTCTCTAGATCTTTCAAGTTTTGGGGCTGTCGCTGGGCAACACGGAGTTTCAGCTCCCTCCATAGATTTTCTATTGGGTTCAGGTCTGGAGACTGGCTAGGCCACCCCAGGACCTTGAAATGCTTCTTACGGAGCCACTCCTTAGTTGCCCTTGCTGTGTGTTTGGGGCTATTGTCATGCTGGAAGACCCAGGCATGACCCATCTTCAATGCTCTTACTGAGGGAAGGAGGTTGTTGGCCAAAGTCTTACGATACATGGCCCCATCCATCCTCCCCTCAATAGGGTGCAGTCGTCCTGTCCCCTTTGGTGAAAAGCACCCCTAAAGCATGATGTTTCCACCCCCATGCTTCACGGTTGGAATGGTGTTCTTGGGATTGTACTCATCCTTCTTCTTCCTCCAAACACGGCGAGTGGCGTTTATACCAAATAGTTATATTTTGGTCTCATCTGACCACATGACCTTCTCCCATTCCTCCTCTAGATCATCCAGATGGTCTTTGGCAAACTTCAGACGGGCCTGGACATGTGCTGGCTGGGCAGGGGGACCTTGTAACCGTTGAGACTGTGGTCCAAGCTCTCTTCAGGTCATTGACCAGGTCCTCCCGTGTAGTTCTAGACTGATCCCTCCCCTTTCTCGGGATCATTGATACTCCACGAGGCGAGATCTTGCATGGAGCCCCAGTCCGAGGGAGATTGACAGTCATCTTGAACTTCTTCCATTTTCTACTAA
Organism: Oxygymnocypris stewartii; assembly: GCA_003573665.1. Taxonomy (NCBI): domain Eukaryota; kingdom Metazoa; phylum Chordata; class Actinopteri; order Cypriniformes; family Cyprinidae; genus Oxygymnocypris; species Oxygymnocypris stewartii. Next base: position 72,483 of record QVTF01001641.1, read on the forward strand.
TTGCGCCAACAGTTGTTGCCTTCTCACCAAGCTGTTTGCCTATTGTCCTGTAGCCTATCCCAGCCTTGTGCAGGTCTACAATTTTGTCCCTAGTGTCCTTAGATAGCTCTTTGGTCTTTTGTGGCCCATAGTGGAGAGGTTGGAGTCTGATTGATAAGAGGGCTTCTTAAAGACAAACTAACAGGTCTGTGAGAGCCAGATTTCTTGCCGGTTGGTAGGTGATCAAATACTTATTCCATGCAATAAAATGGAAGTGAATTATTTAAAAATCATACAATGTGATTTTCTGGATTTTTTATTTAGATTCTGTCTCTCACAGTTGAGGTGTACCTATGATGAAATTGACATATCTCTCCATTATTTGTAAGTGGGAAAACTTGAAAAATTGGCAGTGTATCAAATACTTATTTGCCCCACTGTATAACACAAAACCCGAAGTAGTATGGTTTCGTCTGATGTACTGTGACAGTGTTGCATTTTTAACAGTTTAGTGTAGTGAAGTTTAAGGCCCGACGGGGTGTGGCCATGTGCAAAGAAGTGAACATTTTGGTTTAGAAATTCAACGTAGTGCGGCTGTTTTATTAATTTGCGTCCAAAAGCAAATTAATAATTAGACTAACAGGTATCTTAAAATAAATAGATAATTTTCAGTCAGTGAAGGAATAAAGCCTATTGAATTGCTGAAGACAATTTAATAAGATTGTGAAAATGGAAGAGCTGCTAGTTCCTGAGGTGAAAATGGAAATTGTCTCCAATCCTCTGTAAGGCCCGGCTCGATCCGACCCAATGACGGCAGTCGTTTAGCGGGTGAAGGGCTTTGCGCGTTACAGTCTTTCCTTTTCACGACACAACAAGAACATTAAAATGGAACACTTTTTCTTATATACTTTGTCTCGTTATTTCATCTGACTCCATAAATTAAAAGGTTTTAATGATATCTGTGCATCATTAAAATATGAACGAATGATTGATTATTCTTATCAGCTCTTTTTTAATACTTTACCCGCTCAGATATAGGGAAACTATATCGCTCAGAGGCCCTGTTTTCCACAGGTCTCACGGACACAATCTCGTCAGGCCCGATCATCAATCAGAGGTAAATTATGGTTATGTATCTAAGATTTGCCGTAAATTCACACGTACACAATCAGAGACATCGAATAACCCCCTTGGAGCACCCTCAGAACTCGAGTTCAATCGTTTACTTCAGTAAAGGGTTTTGGCCACTATTAGATATGTTAGCAGATCAATGTACCACACTCGTAATAGTTTTGGGTTGGTCAAATCTTTGTTTAAAGTAACATTAATCAAAAGTCAGAGGTGTGGGCGTACCCGAATTCAGTTTGATCAGACGGCGTTCACCGTCCCTGAACGGAATTAGCCCGCCCCTGCACCCAAGTACACTTAAAAGATGCCGGATATTAGCCGGCGCTAAAACTGATGCAGGCTTGCGGAAATATACGAATCCACTAATCTAGTAGAGAGAAAGCAATCTTTAGAGGCAGTTAGAATAGAATCAAACGTTACAATTTATTGACCAGGTAATCAAAACAATAATTCAAAGCTCCAACGTTACAAGAATAGAATCATCAGTTAACCATACCTGGCAATGAAAAACTACACACAGCGATTTGTGCGGGCAGTCAAACCTACAGACTCCTAACCATAGCTGGAACTGAAAACTACACACAGTGGTTGTGCGGGCAATCCTCCTACAGACGCCAAGAACCTTGTGTCCCCTTTCCTTATATACCCAGATATCCAATAACCTACCAAATGGTGGTATTATAATTAGACTTTAGAATTTGCAACCAAATGGCTTCTTGAGATCCTGTGGCAGGGAATACTTATTTGCATACAGGAGGTGTTTTGAATAGGAGATCAGGGGGAGGGCACACTTTTGAGTGGTACATTACGCTTCTCATACTTTAGAACTTCTTTTAGCTTTTCCTTATGATTGGGAGAATGAGACCATTTTACCAGGCGCACTGAGACATTTCAAAAGATATCAAACATGTATGGTTACTTTTTTGTACACATTACATTTCATGTGTTTTCAGTGAATTCTAGGACATGAGGAGAGGGGGGGAAGATGTTGAGATCGTCAGCACAGGGTGTAGACCCCCCAGTGTGCCGCGTCCTGGACGTTGCCGGGAAGATGTTGAGATCGTCAGCACAGGGTGTAGACCCCCCAGTGTGCCGCGTCCTGGACGTTGCCGCCACACACGCAAGAGATAGTTCCTGTCTTTTCAGGAGGGCCATTTGTCCTCTCGAGGGGAGGGGGGGGGGGGGGCAGACAGGCTGGCATCGGGCTTACACCTCTAACATTTGCGTCCAGGTTATGGGAAATGTTTAGCTGTTACAGTGGTGTGCCCAATACAACTAAACAAAATCTCATGTTTAAGTCTGCATTAATTGCACAGAGCAGATCACACATGCGAGAAGCCATTTCCAATTCCAATTTCCAAAATGACACAGCATTTCATTGCAAGAAGTCAAATGAAAGCTGCAGAATCTAGACATCCAGTTGTTGCCTTTTGGTAATAGGAAATGCTCTATATGTCTGATGACAACATAGAGGCGTATTCAGATACTGTAACGTGTTTAATCAGGAAGTGTATAGAGGACGTAGTACCGACAAAAACAATCCACATCTACCCCATCCAAAAACTGTGAATTAACAGCGATGTTCAAGCAGCCTTGTCAGCGCAGACACCTGCCTTTAAATCCGGAGACACTGACGATCGAAAACAAGCCAGTTACGATCTCAGAAAATCCATCAAAGCCGCCAAATGACAATATAAAAACAAAGTTGAAGAATAATTCAACACCAACAACGCAAGAAGCACGTGGCAGGGCATCAACAACATCACAGGTTTTAAAGGGAACAAACCAGCTAATGTGAACATTGCCGCCTCTCTACCGGACGAGCTTAATAAATTTTATGCTCGTTTCGAGGCTCACAACACCGCCCACACAGAGAGCGCTCCCGTGGCTGCTGCAGAAGAGGTGAGTCCACTCTCCATTTCTGTCGTGGATGTAAGCCGATCCTTCAAACGGGTGAACATCCGCAAAGCTGTGGTTCCGGGTGGCATCCCAGGCCGTGTGCTCAGAACATGCGCATTCCAACTAGCCGGTGTTTTTACAGACATTTTCAATCTGTCCCCCTCTCTGTCTGTGGTTCCCCCTCATGCTTAAAAAAATCCACCATTGTGCCCATACCAAAGAAAAATAAAATCACATGCTTGAATGCCTGGAGGCTTGTTGCTCTGACACCCATCTTCAGTAAGTGTTTTGAGAAACTCATCAGAGACCAAACCTGCTCTGTGCAGCCTGCTTCACTGGACCCACTACAATTTGCATATCGCAGCAACCATTCCACAGATGATGCTATTGCTTTCACCCTGCTCTCTCCCACCTGTAAAATAAGAACACCTATGTGAGAATGCTGTTCGTGGACTATAGTTAAGCATTTAACACCATAGTGCCTGCCACACGGATTGCGAAGCTCCAGACTCTGGGACTAAACAGATCTCTGTGCAGCTGGATCCTGGACATCCTGACAGTAGAGCCCTGCACGGGCCTAAAATATAGGCCCTAGCCCAGCCCTGGCCCGAGACGCTCAGGCCCAGCTGATCATAGTCTGTTTGATCAATTTAGACATGATAAATATATTTATAGAAAGCTTTAAATTAGTACTTAACGAAATAAAACATATAGAAAACAAAAACTCTTTCATTATAATCATAATCCGTACAGATGCATTGCTTAAAGGCGCGTCTAATGAGGAGATGGCAAGTCAGGATCTGCAACTTCATCCTTGCGACACCGACTTAGAAAACACTAGTTAATTAATGTTAATATAGAATTAATATAAAATTCCCACGAACACATTCATGCCGACCCAAGACCAACAGCAATATCACTTTAAGCTCTCTGACCCGCGCTGTCTCTGCTATACACAAACACACACACACACATGCTACTGAGAAGTACACTTTTATTATAGGCCTCAAACATAACTACCACTACCGACAATCATGCCCACAAATATCAATACAGACAAAACTCTGCCAACATGCAGCTTTTCCCGAAGCATTGGGAACTTTTAGTAACTCCCCCCCGCTCCAACTTCTCCCTGATGCTCTGCATGGTCAACTGTCACCTGTATGCTAATGCGTGCGTAAATGCATTGCGTACTTGCCTATTGCATAGGCAATGTATAATATAATTATTATAACAATATTTCATACCGTAAATGTGTGGTCTGTGTTAAATAGAATAAAACACAATGTTGATTCAGTTAGCACACTTTATTGCATCCACTCCAAACGTTCTTCCTGTTCCTTCACAACCCCTCCCCTCTCACAGCGCATGCGCTAGCCACACTTTTAGCCCAGAAGAACCTTATTCCAAGCGAACAGAGGAGGGAGGAAATAACATGTTAACAATCTGCGCGTATTTGGGCACAATAAAAGGAGAGAAGCTAAATGAGCCCGAGCCCGACCTGAGCCCGATTTGTAAAAACAAAAAACGTCCCGAACCCGGCCCGAATGGACTCAGCGTGTCGGGCCCCGTTGGGTTCCTACGGGCTTGCAGGGCTCTACCTGACAGGCAGAAGTCAGAATGGGCAACAATACCTCATCTCCCCTGATTGAGGTATGGTCAGAATGGGCAACAGAGGAATGGTCAGAATGGGCAACAATACCTCATCTCCCCTGATCCTCAACATTGGTGCTCCTCGGGGCTGCGTTCTCAGCCCACTCCTGTACTCCTTGTACACACATGACTGTACAGCCACACACAGCTCAAACGTCATCGTCAAATTTGCTGATGACACAATGGTGATAGGCCTGATCACTGACAACGATGAGATGGCCTACAGAGAGGAGGTGAGTAGCCTGACTAAATGGTGTCAGGAGAACCACCTCTCACTCAACATCGACAAGACCAAGGAGCTGGTGGTGGATTTCAGGTGACAGAGCAGAGAACACACACCCATCACCATCGACAAGACACCTGTGGAGCAGGTAAACAGCTTTAAGTTCCTCTGCGTTCACATCACCGAGGATTTCACATGGTCTGCTCACACCGATGAAGTGCTGAAGAAGGCACATCAGCGCCTCTTCTTCCTGAGATGGCCGAGGAAGTTTGGAATGAGCCCCAGCATCCTCGGATCATTCTACTCCTGCACTGTGGAGAGTATCCTGACCGGCTGCATCACCGCCTGGTTTGGAAACAGCACCGCTGGCAACCGCAAAGCTACAAATTGACAATAAAATTGATTTGATTTGATCCATTTAAGACATCCTTGCTGAATAAAGTTTCTTTAACTTTCTTTAAACTTTTTAAAAGTTTCTTTAAAAAAAGAACAAAAAACTCTACTTTAAATAAACACTGTTCTTTTTAAATTTGTATTTATCAAAAAATATCATAGGTCCCAAAAAATATTAAGCAGTACAATTGTTTCCAACAATGATTAAAAACCAGCATATTAGAATGACATCTGAAGGATGATGTGACACTGAAGACTGGTGCCTCCACCTTCAGATGCTATGCTATGCAAGAGATTCGGCCAGGTAGATGTTGATCTCTTCACCTTGTGCAAAAACACCCATTGTCCTATGTTCTTCTCGCTACTGGAAGAGGATGCCCCTCTCGACGTGGATGCACTGGCCTATCTATGACACAATGTTCTGCTTTATGCACTTCCTCCTCTGTGCCTTATGATGCTTGCATTGGTCAGGGTGAGAGAACAGAGCTTGGAGAAGCCATCTGTTTGGCATATGAATCCAAGGGAGGGCAGCCTCCAGGAGGCCTCAGAGCACACTCCACTAGAGGCATGGTCACCTCTTGGGCGTTTGGTTTGACTTCAGCCTCCTCACCCATCGTGTAAATCAGGACATTCACTTGATTTTCCTCTGGCTACATCTCCAAACCAGATGCAATTTAAATTAGTTCTCAAAGTTGTATCCATGTTGGCTAGTCATTCGCTTTGAACTTGCATTTTTCTGGTGGAGAAACTTGAAATTGATTCATACTTGTGCAGTTTGCCATCAACTCCTCTCGCTGACAGAACGAAACAAATTCAAAACTAAACTAACTTTACAGCTTACAATGTTTTTTGCTGATTATTTTATAATTGTCACCATGTTCTGCAATCTGCAGTCAAATATTTGCACAACAGGCTCTTTTTTTAGGGATGACACAACAGTCAGCCATAAATCTTCTCAAAACTTTATTCTCTACCAAATCATAACAGTGAATAGATGCTCCACAAGTGTTATGCTTTGAAATTAAACACTATTGTAGTTAAAGAAACACTACATTTTAGACCAGAATATTTTACCAGGTTTGGGTAAAATGCAAACCTGCACTCTTATTACTTTTTTTTTTATTTCTCAGGATGTATGGGGTCTGATTTCGAAAACTTACATCAACTCTACTACTTGTACATGTAAATGATGAGAAATTAACTAAGGACCCTGAGGAACACCTTGTCTCAGAGTATCAGTGGCTGACCTATACTCTTGTATAGTGATAAAATACTTTGTCTATAAATGTGTTACTTTGTGTGACTTTTTATCTTACACTTTTATTTGTAACTAAACTCTACAGGACGTGTCTGAGATGAAGTTCTGTCAACAAAGCATGCCGAGTAGTAACTCATCTCTTCTTGAAGCTGCTGTTTTTTTGCCCTGTTTTGAGGAACTTTGTTCTTTCAGCTTAATGTAAGAGATGTTTTTGGCTTTGTTGATTGGGTTGGGGTTGTGAAGATGTATATGAAATGGTCCATTTGCCATTTAATCTGGTTTGTATACAGAGGGTATTCTGTTATGGGTGCATGGGCTGTACCAAGCATTAACTACGAGTATTCTAATGTATAAGGCTTGCTTCCTGAATACTCATTTGGACTGGTTATTACAGTCATGTATTTTGACGCTGGTTTTGGAATGGGGACTGGATTCTTAAAATGGATATTAACCACTGGGTGCTGCTTCATCAGTGTATTTGTTATCCCTTTGTATCCTCCACCCCCTACAAGAATTGTTTTGTAAGGTAGTGTGGACTCATGTCTTTATGTGGTTGTGATCAATGATGTATTTTCTGATGAATGTTTGTTTTACAAAGGGGTTAAATGCTTTAAAATTGTTGGTGAAAATTCAGTTTCACCTGCTTTGGTGCGAATTAATGTGACCACACGTGCACCAGCAACAGCAAGACCATCCCACAAAAGTAAGGTGACTAAACGTGCCACTTCCCAGGGACACATTCTGCCTAGAATTTCTATATTGCCTAAAATATCCAGGTTTTGGCTGTTTGCGCTGCACAGATCGACTGTTATATGACATCAAAGTACCACGAGAGCTATAGAGAGCAGAGCAGACGGCTCCTTATACTTTTGAATTGCTCTCGTTGGTACTTTGATCGTTATTTTAGGCAATTTAGAAATCTTGGGCAGAACGTGTCCCTGGGAAATGGCACAACTGGTCACATTACACTAGGGGTCACCAAGTTCGGTCCTGGAGGGCCGGTGTCCCTGCAGAATGTAGCTCCAACCCTAATTAAACACCTGAAGCAGCTCATCAAGGTCTTACTAGCTATACTTGAAACTTCCAGGCAGGTGTGTTGAGGCAAGTTGGAGCTAAACTCTGCAGGACACCGGCCCTCCAGGATCAAATTTGATGACCCCTGCTTTACACAAATGAGAATGTTTATGCTGGTTGTGGCCACAGATAATTGCTCTCGCCTGACCAATGTCTTTTGTTTTTGCTGTTGCAAGGTTTGGTGTGTCTCCCAGCACAGTCTCAAGAGCATGGAGGAGATATTAGGAGAAGGGCCATTACATGAGGAGAGCTGGACAGGACTGTAGAAGGGCAACAAGACAGCAACAGGACCAGTATCTGCTTCTTTGTACAAAGAGGAACAGGAGTACTACCAGAGCCCTACAAAATGAGCTCCAGCAGGCCACTAGTGTACATGTTTCTGACTAAACTGTCAGAAACAGACTCCATGAGGGGCTGATTTCCTGTAGTGGGACCTGGGCTCAGTCTCCCTCACGATCTGGGGAATATCTTGAAGGGTTGCACAGACCTCTAAATGCAATCCAATGATACCCTTACTGCTGTTAGGTACCGGGATGAAATCCTCAGAGCCACTGTCAGAGCTTGCATTGGTGCATGACAAAGCTCAGCCTTATGTAGTCAGTGTGCAGGCATTTTCTGATGACAAAGGCTATTAACTGGCCCTCATGTTCCCCAGATCGGAATCAAATTGAGAACTTCTGGTTCATTATGTATCAGAGCATATGAAGCCGCCAAGTAGCACCACAGAGGTTATAAAAGCTACTGACTTACACTGGGAGTTGCTGTGATGAAATTCAATTAGATCAGCATGTAATTTCAAGTTTTTGTTTTGATCTTCAGTATGATTTTGAATCCAGCCCTCGATGAGTTGATGGGTTTTGGCTTCCAGTGTCACATTATTTTTTCAACAAACTCACAATGTATAAGTAAAGATTTTCAACTTGTATATTTAGTTCAAGTTCTAATAGGTCATTTAAATGTTCCGCTTTTCGAGAATTTTTTTAAATACTTAGACATTGCTGTGACAAATGTGTTTTATTCTCGTTGTACACAAATTTGGTTATGCGAATACAAAAAAATAATATTTTGTACAAAATCTTTCATGGCCACTGGACCTCATCAATGGGACACGTATGCAAGGAATAACGCTATAGTAAAAAGATCCTAGAGCAGGTTATGTTCAAAGCATAAGCTCACCCTAAAAGCCACATTTTTGGATCTGAAAGTTGAGGTTATGCGCTTGCGTGACTAAACTTGTCAGGGCAAATCACAGAACCTGCTTTCTGGAATTCTCCTCTGACAGGCAAGAAGTGGTGAGATTCTGCCCGTCACCACAGAAAAGACAAAGCTCACAAAGTGTTTTTATCAGCTTTACAGTTCAATTTGATCTCATTTACAGCCTAATAGCAACCCTACAGTTTATCACTATAGGCCCATCAACTTGACTGAACTATCTTTAAAGCCCTTCTACATGTTTACTCAGCTATAATTTCTGAACCTTTTTTTATTATTAAAACAAGTGACAACATTTCACAAAGCTTTCCCTAATGTTTATGTAGTAATGGTGCTTATCAAGACTTGATCTTGATTCCACATTTCACACAAACAGCTGGCAGACAATAAAGAACGCAGAAAACAGCATGAAACACCAAACTTTTAAGTCGCTCATTTATCGACTTTTAACGACTTCTAAAAGCATCAAGTGGCTTGAGAGTTCACAATCTGTATTATGCGAACATTGCAAATGTGAAGTCCATCATTAAGTACACTGCACCACTGTTTCATATCAGGTTCTTTTATGTAATACCAGTCATGCAAAAATGGTTTGCCTTTAATCTTACTACTTGATAAAAACACCTTAGAATCATCAAACGGATTTTTATAAATCACAATGGTTCTACTAAAGGCAGATTGTTCAGTTGTGGGCTAACAGCTCTTGCAGCAACAACTTGCTTTTGGAAAGCTTCCCATTACGCCTTCATTAGTTCAGTAACATAATGAAGAACATTTCAGAACATCAGCATGACCCACGTACATGTGGAAAAAGCGTAAGAGACATCCAGCAAGGCAACCCACACCACTTTTCAGAAGGCCATTTCTTCAACACATTAAGTGCCATTTGATCTGGTGAAGTTAGGAAATTGGCGGCTGTTTGCATTACACAGGAAATGTATCAGAAGTACAACCGGAAAGGTTCAATTTTATTTTATTTTCATATCAATGGAAAAATATAACCTCATACAAACGTCTGATTCTGTTCATTCTTTTTTTTTTTAAAAGCTTGGTGAATGACCCCAATTAAGTGCCGCAAAAAAAACCCAACCAAAGCACATCAATGCAAATCAGATTGTGACATCGTTGACATGTTTATTTTGCATCTCATACGTGTTAACACACATTAAGCTCAAGTCCATTGGTATCAGCATGGATTTGGCACTCATTTTCCTGCAAAACAAATGGAGAATAAAGGAGGAAGTGTAAGTGTCTAATTCCTGCACCCCTTGAACCTTGCACCTAAAGTGGCAATAGTCTTTCCTTTCTAGGGCAGGCGAAAGCTCCGGCTATCTACACCATCCATACTAGGATACTAATAACAGAACCTTTTATTTTTAATTCTATATTTGTTTTTTTAAAGGAGGGGAAAAAAATAAAAAATATATACCGCAGGAATTGACTGAGAAAGCAGGATGAACGCTCGTCACCAGTTCACCCGAGTGCTGCCCATCCCTGACTACTTGCCGCTCTCCTATGTTTACATAAGTGCATCTCACTGAATTTTGCAAACAAGATATTTATCATGTTTATTTATTATTGGTTGAAATAGTAAGAGGGGATGTGGAAACAGCAACCCCCTCCCGTTCATTCACACATTCACACTCCAGCCACGCCATTAGAAACTCCAGCAGCATCATTTCCTTCTCGGGTTGTCTCTTGACAAATGGATATAGGGCACATCTGCAGTCGTAGCATCTTGCACGATTCTGCAGATGCACAACGGTCATTTCTTGAGCTAAATGCAGACAGGCTGACAAATGTGTACTAATATGATGCACTAGCTTGTCAAAGAGAGAATGTGAATCACATGGAATAATTTCTTAGTGGGGTCAGAACACACGGAGAAGAGGGCTTGATGAGGTGAAGGTCGTGGACCGCTGTGTTTTTCTGCTGGCAGCTACTGGAATTGAACTCTGAAGGTGGTGTGATGTCTCTCTCTCTCTCTCACTCATTCTCAGACACTCATCTCAGCGCACACGTCACTTCTGCTTTGACGTCTGTGTAAAAGACAGAAGAAACCTCAGTGGGTTTGGTTTCCATTATTCTTGGTAGAATTTCCACGGCCAGTAATCTGAAAACAAACCAAAAGAAAACAATGGACAACACGGCTGAAAAGACAGACTCGCGTAACAGAGCACAACAACACGGTTTGTGGTAGACTAAGGCGTTTGAAGACCTTTAATTAAGGTAAACTTCACAAAAACACTTCTCACCCGAAAACGAAAGGGCTTCGCTTTTATTCTATAAAAAAACGAATTTTAGGAGCAATAAAGGCCTGTTCACAGCGATAACATTTTAACTAGTGCGGTCAATAAAAAATAATAGTTGCGCATTATTTTGATAATCGATTAGTTGGCCGAATATTTTTTTCGATTAATCAGATAAAAAAAAACGACATTTCCTTTTTTCATTTTATTGACGAAAAAGCACTTCCACATTCTGCCCAATGTTCTTCAAACAAATGTGCCTGGAAAACTATGAAAACATAGTGCTAAATTTATTAGACAACCTGTCATAAAGAGAAAACACAAATATTTTAGGAATTAGTCAAAGAATTGTTTAAATTCAAAACTGCCATTTATTTGGCAAAATAAACAGAAACAACTAAATAGTATTTATTAACAACAATAATAATAAAAAAGGCCTGCTTTTCATAACACCTTGCATTTTTGCTGGCACCGTTTAGGTACTTTTTGGACTGTAATTGGGTATCTGAATTTTTTTTCATATATAACAGCAATAATTATATTGCAGAAGAAATAGCCTACTCTTACTAAATAGCTTACGCATATTGGAGAACTAACCCATAGATAGCTAAAAATGATTTTAGTAAACATCACTTAGTTTAGAGCAGCAGGGCCACAGACTTTACATAATTTGTTAAAACCTTATATAAATTTGTATAAATAAAGCCTATAGGTTAAATCTCTTCATCAAAAATTAAGATAAAGATTGAATGAAAACACAAACTCAGTGTTAACCTACAGCTAAGAGTAATGTTCTGCAGGAACACGTGTTCACTTTTTGATCAAAGTCACACACTTTAATTGCTTTATCCTGTAAAAGGCGGCTATGAAGCATCTGATATTTATATTCAGACAAATAATGTGCTCAAAGACGTTCTGTATCTAAACAAATGCAATTCTTGTCAAAAAAAAAAAAAGACCGAAGCAGCAGTTGTGCGTGAGGTGGGCAAGCCTTGCGCCGGCATAAATATTTTTCAACCGTTAAACTGGAAAAATGTATCGTCTGCATTAATGCACAAATTTTGACAGCTCTAATTTTAACGCGAATGAGCAGTAGTTTGTGTGTCGGTTCAGACCAACACCAGCATTCAGAACAACTCTCCTTAAATGATAGTAATTTAATCTCGTCACACGACTAATAAAACTGGCCAACCAATAGGAGTCATGCTTTGGGTCACATGCCCAGACCAAAAATTTACAAAGGGCAATAATGAGAAACACCAGCCATAGCATGTCAGCATCTTGATACGCAAAAAGTATACTCCATTTGTCAAGAGCTCCACCTAATGTCAGAGAGTCAAACTGCAGTTTCATTGAGCCTGTCTGCCAACAGACGAATGACACTGAGAAATCTGACTTTTTGTGCCGGTGTGAACAGGCTGCAAGGATTTCGGTGCAAAACATGCTTCTTTAGGGGCCATACGTGACCTTTAAGGTGAGATTTAAGGTGATGAGGTGCATCGCATACCAAGCTTGGCTCTTCAGCTTGCGGAGCTCCTTTGTGGCCCATGTGGCTAAGGTCTTGGTCTTGCTGGTCTTGGATCTCCGGCCTTCAGACAGCAAATCGTTGATCTGAGGTCGAACCTCCACCAGCTTCATCACATCTTTGCCAAAAGTTGTACACAGGTCACTTTAGGGGAGGGGGGGGGGAGAAAAAGGGTCAGCTTGATTATGTGCCAGAACAACAGAAGACATATGCCAGAGCAATGAACAAGCTGCCATTTTAAAAAGCATTAACCCACAAATGAAGTGTAGTGTAGCCACTTATGTCCTCAATGACTTTTGTCCACATGAGAGCAGAAAAAGCATGAATTCAGTGTTAACAGCCGGACACGATCTTTAGAGAAATGCAAACAACTGCTGTGACTCGTTTTCTGGCCACCAAGTTCAACTTTGAAGCATAGTGGCCCAACAGGTTAAACACCGTGATAACACTGAAAAGACTGGCCAACACAACACAACGCAAGGTGAAAATTCATTCATGAAGCAGACTAATCCAGTAATGTTTGAAAGCTTTGAATATCGCCGATTTTCTCTGTGCAAGAAAAATGGAAATACATTGGTTTATTCAAGATCTAATCCAAGCTAGCTAATGCTATGAACTGATCTGCAGAAAACACCTAGAATTATGTTAGTAACAAACGAAATGAACTGACACGCACAGAATTGACAGAACTGTCACCAACCCAATTATTTCAGTGTTGAAGAAAGAAATCATACAGGAAGAGAGATCCTACAGGAAAAGAGTACTATCAGACCTACCTGAAAAAACTCAACAGTTTAAATAATCATCTATACCTTTGTTCTGTTGTATTAATTTTATAACTGACTGTTGACAAGTTTTAATTTTTTTACTTTATATTTGGTTAGACTAGTAGTTTTTGCTGTGGTACCAAATCTGGAATTGAGAACTGTGAAGCTGCATTGGTATTTAAAATGTTAGTGTCAAACTTAAATATTGTAATAAATAAGGTGGTTACATGGGGTTAAAAACAGCAAACAATAAATTATTTTCGCAGGGCAGGTAACAATCTTAAGCACTGCCACATCTGGGCCAGAAGAAAGACATGGCTTAATGATTTTTTAAGCAAGAAGTTCTTACCCTATGAGTCCAACAGCATTGGCCACCACTCCGTCGGATCGGTCTTCATCTTCAGCGATGTGGTGGATGAAGGACAAGATAAACTCAACACGAGGCTGTACCAGCATTACATCAGCTGGAGGAGGAAACACACTGTTTTAACTTGAATCCATTAACGCTCGTCTGCATGTGACGGTTTATGAGACGAGGTCAAGCTGAACTTACGGTGCACGTTCTCCTGGTCTCCCTTCAAGCCCTGTATGATCCCAGTGTAGGCCTCCAGACAGCCCTCTCGCAGCTCATTCAGATAGTCCACCATATCATAGTCTGTCTGCAAGACAGCAGGTAGCCTGGCTTAACTTTCAGAGGTGTGCAGTTTAAAAAGAATTAACTCGGGCAAACTCAATTCCAACATTTCAGGACAACTGTGAATACACTTTCATAATTGCAAAACAGAAACACCACATCTGTGGCTAATATCACAGTTCATTAGGGGTGCGTCATTCCAATATTCAGGATTGGTATTGCTTCGATACTGGCATTTTCTGCTGGATCGGGTCATCAGTCAGACAAGACCGATCCAAATTCGATATTCTACATGGCTACTATTGTGTTATTGTTAAGCCCCACAAAAGCCACAAACACATTATAAAACACCATAAAGTTGTCCTGCATAATATTTCAAGTGTTCTGAAGCCGTTACATAAATTTATGTGAGGTATAGATGAATATTTAAGTTCACGTGAACTCTTCTCTCCGCTGCAGCGGTCTTTCATCCTCCATTCAGCGTTCAAACTGCATGCCGTGTTCGGTTATGAGTCAAGACAATAAAACTCTCTCCACTGTTCCTATTATACTTGATCTGCAAATAAAGTGAAATGGTTTTGCATACAAATATTTTATCTAGCTAGAGTCTCGTGCTGTTTCTAAATCTCGTTACTTTCTACCAGGTGTCTGTTAGATCACAACACTGTTGTAGAGAGCACTATGAATGGTTCTTCACAAGCACAGTAACTAACATTTAAAACGGTTAAAAGAAAAGGCTCAAACTGTCGCACAGATTCAATTAATGAGAATATTTCGTAATATTACATAATACACTTTAATATCTCTTTCCTTTGTGCTTTGAACTTCTCTATGCGGACTCCAGAGCGATGTGTCTGCGCTCAAGAGCTACATACATTATCTTTCTCAACTAGGGCTGCAACGATTAGTCGACATTATCGACAGCGCGAACAAAAAAAAATAGTCTACAAATATTTTTGTCGTCGAGTAGTCGTTTGGTCTTATATGATCTAACACAAGAAGCCTGCAAGACTGCGGTTTGACCAACATAGCGCTGTAGCACAAGACTGTAGTTCAGCTCTCCTGGATGCAGTTTAAGAGAAGACAGCGCTTCAGTGATTCAAACGCAGCCTAACAAACCTGAAGCTGCTGAGCGGTGTTTGGATGAATATGTAAATATATATTGCGCGCTTTCCTCACAGTAACGAAATAAACAGCAAATATTGACAGCAGTGTGAAAAATTACTTTTTTTTTTTAAAAGCATCTGATTACAGCGATGTGGATGTTTGCATGAGCTCTGCAGTTCAGTAATGTACTCCGTAAAGTCCGGCCACATATTTATACAGTACTTTATTCATTATATAGCGTTAATTCAAGCAGCTTTACAGTATTAAACATGAAATACCAGAGTCAGTGTTGCTTTCAGTTAGAATTACAACTTGATTTTCTGTTATAAAGCAGCTCTCCAGTGTGGAGCTAGCTAATGATAAAATATTTTCATTAGTGTGAAAAAATTATTTCATTAAAGTGACAGTTTGGTTTACAGAGATCCAAGCTTGATCTAGCTCAGGACTGTTTTGGGTTATCATAACCCTATAAGGTATTTTAAGACATGTTGTGAATAAAATAGTTTATCCAAAGCATCTTATCACTTACCTCTTATTTCTTATCCATATGACTTACAAACGGAGCTGTTAGGCAGAATAAGGTTTCATTCAGTTACTTTTCCATGTAGCTAATTAAATAGTGAGACAGTGTCTGTCTGGCAAATACATTTATTTGTATAAGGAATTGGTAACATTTTATAATAAAGTATAATTTTCTAACATTATTTACTGTATTAATTAACATGAATGAACAATGCATTAATCTTAATGTTGGTTAATAAAAATACAGTTGTTCATTGTTAACTGTAGTTAACAGTGCATTTATCAATGTTAAAAACACAACTTGTGATTTTTATAAATGCTGAAATTAACATTAACTAAGATTAATACATGTTGTAGAAGTATTGTTCATTCTTAGTTCATGTTAACTAATGGACCTTATTGTAAAGTGTTACCAATTAATTGTATAATAATTGTAATTACATATATTTCTCTAAAGCTAAAGTATCCTTTATGTTAGAATATGTGAAGAGTTCAGATGCAAGTACCGTCTGAATAGTTCTTCTAAAATGTGCATTATATCGCGCTCCTATATTTATGCTATACATTGCCATTAACTATACATTGCCATTAAAGTGAAATTACTGGAGAGATTTTAAGACTATCAATAATACAAAAATAAACATTCAAAACAACATTTACATCTAGTCATTTATTTAAATTAAAAAAGAAAAAATTAATTTTGCACCTGAACTCATGTATAATTTTATATTTTAACCAAACGCAAAAGCTGAATAATCAAGCAAAGCCTACGGATTAATCAGTGGAATAAGACAATTAGTCCATTAATCGTTAGATTAATCGATTATCAAAATAATCGTTTGTTGCAGCCCTAATCACAACAAGGAGCTGGTAACATCATTGTTTCTCAATGAATTAAAGCCACAGCTTCACTGTTATGGTGGTAATTCTTCCATACACAGCATCTCCCTCTCTTTCTCTCGCTCTCTCATAAGTGAACACTTGATGAATTACACTTTTCTGAGAATATAGTGACGTGGAGATTGCCAAACTGCAAGCTAGCCGGTGTTTTCGCTAAGCAAACGTGTTTATCCACTGTAGATGCACTCAAAAAAATGATTCTTGCCAGTAATTGGAATTAAGCAAACAATTTAAATAAAGTGTATTTAAAAAAGTATAAAATAACTATTATTATTCTGAATTACGCTTTCTCAACATGAACGTAATAGATCCGAAACCAACCTGATCAAATTACATAAACTATACCTAATTTTTGGCAGTAAATCGTGAATGCAGATGTTGCGCATGCACATGTGCACACACACTGAAGGCGGCAAGGCGCGACGTTGACTCAACGGTAGCAAGGAAGATTAATGAAGAACAGATGAGGAGATTATACAAGGTAAGTTATTTTCTTCATTTATAATTGATGTAGACAAACTATTTTTATGATTTGATCGATCCTGATTTACTGCCCTAACTGCACTTTTTGGCGAATGAACTAATGTTAGATATTTTCGGCCTTCCTGCTAACCTTACCTTGATCATTTTAAAATGTACTATCGTTTGAGTAATTCATGTGCATAACTTTTGCATAGAAGCAGATTACGCATGTATTATTATTTTTTGTCATCTCGATTTAACGTTACATTAACTTTGCAAATATGTTAACGTTAGACCATGTAAGTTAACGTTAAATGTTAGGATTTCGCGTAAAACATCTGTTATCAAATATATGCAACTTAGGTAATTATAAGATGTATGTGGTCACCTATGTGCATATTTTTAGGCAGATTACGCGTGTATGGCTTTTTTTTTTTTATAATAGATTAGCCATCGCGTAACAACGTAATGTTACGTTTAGATTTTCTATAAATATGCTTTACAACTATGCTGAAGTGTTGTACAAACACGCTCGACAGTATATTAAATTTGCATGTAAATGTTTGTAGGATGTCCTGTTAAAACAAATCGTGTCCATGGAAGTGGAACATGCATTTTTGCTGAGTTGTAATTTCATTACAAAAATCAAATCATATGTAGTTTTTAATATTCCAGAGACATTGTTGTGACATCGTTCCACATTGAATCTGATTAAGGTCAACCACTCACTTAAGGTATGTAACGTTATAGTTTTTTGGGGGGAATATAACTAAACTTTACTCGTTTGATTTACAGTTGTAAAGTTTTGTTCTTTTCTCTCTTTTGTGAGATGTATTTATGTGAGTATATGAAAGGTACATGTAAAAGTTTATAGGATTTCCATTTAAAGCAAATCGTGTACATTAAGTTGATCATGCATTCTTTTAATGTAGAGTTGTAATTTCATTACAAAACTCAAACTATGTCATCTTTACTATTTCAGAGACGTCATCCTTGTGACATTATTCCACATTGTCTCCAATCTGGGCCAATCACTCAGTTACAGTAAGTGTTGTTGTTTTATAAATATATAACTAAACCTTACATGTTTAATTACTTTGTAAAAGTGTTAATGCTCTCACTCATTTTTGATTTTTAGATATGTGAATCTTGGGAATGTGGCAATGTAAAGTGTGTGGCACAGAATTATCCAGTAGGTATGAGTTATTGAAATATTCTAAGCTCAAACATGGACATTTGGGGACAAGGTTCAGGCATCCTTGTGTATACAGCAATTGTCCTTGCACTTTTAAATCATGGAATAACCTTCTAAGTCATATATACCGTGCCCACTGTGATCAGTCATCTTCAAAACAAGATCAGTTAGCCACATTTTCATGTCAGCTGTGTGCATGCATTGAGTCAAATGAAAGAGATTACTTCTGTCATCTAAATGAACATTTGCGCAAACATGAAACTGTGACTTGTGTATTTAAAGAATGTACATTTAAAAGTAACATTTATAATACATTTCATACACATAAAAATAGGAAGCACAATCTACATGGTCTAACTGACTTTAAATTAGATGTTGTCACAGTCACTGCAGACTGTCAGGAGTCGGCCAGTTCTCCCGTTGAGTTTACCGCATGTTCAACAGAATCATTAGAGTCATGCAGTGATGCTAATAATGATGAAGATATTTCTAAGGCAAGTGTTCTTAATATTGCCCTTGTCTTATTAAAGTTGGAAAACATTTTGCATGTCCCAGCCACCGCGGTTGATGAATTACTTCAGGAACTACATTATTCATTAACTTCAGCATCAAATCAAGTGACTTGTTGCATAATTTCTGACATTCTTAGAAATCACAACTTAGAAATTGGTGAGTCGGTCATCCAAGAGCTTTCTGAAGCAGTGGGCAGGTCAAATCCCTTGGTTAAAGCCATAGAAAAAGGTGGTCCCCTTGCCACAGCTTTCAAGCGTAAGCAATTCTACAAGGAACATGTAAGAGTTGTAGAGCCAATTGAGTTTATCCTCGATCAAAAAAGTCGAAAGACCTATCAGTACATACCAATTTTGCCTTCTCTTCAGCAGTTGTTTGGTTGCAGTGATATTTTAAAATGTGTTACTGGTGACCACGAGAGAGAGAAAACTGATTCAGGGGTAGAGAAAGAACAGCAGTATAAGTCTATCAGAGATGGTCTTTATTGCAAGGAAAACTTTTTTTTGTGGAGAGGAATTGAAAATATCTTTGTCATTGTACATTGACGATTTTGAGCTCTGTAACCCATTAGGCACCTCACGTAAAAAGCACAAGCTTTGTGGGGTCTATTGGATTTTAAATAACTTGCCACCCGGATGCAGTTCCACACTTTCATCTATCTATCTGGCAGTTTTATGCAAGACTGAACATGTAAAGTCATATGGATATAGCACAATTTTAGAGCCCCTTTTACAGGAATTGGTTACATTAGAGAGTCATGGTGTCTACATTCCTGAGCTTGGACGGTTTGTGAAAGGTACAGTCCAGTCTGTCATTGCAGATAATTTAGGGGCCCACAGTTTAGCAGGCTTCATAGAAAGCTTCTCTGGTGAGTACTTTTGCAGGTTTTGCATAGGGAAGAGATTGGAGATCCAGGCTGAATCTGTTCAGATTGGGGACTTTGCCCTTAGAACAAAGGAAATTCATGATGCACGTCACATCTGCAAATGAAAACTCTGCCATATTTTGTGGAGTAAAAAGTTCAAAAACCGTGTGTTAACAGAATTTATCTCACTTTCATGTTACTAGAGGCTACCCACATGATATAGTACATGACTTGTTTGAGGGCATTGTCCCGTTTGAACTTGCACGTTGCTTGAAAGAATTTGTCCAAAAAGTATCTTTCTCTTGATACTCTAAACACATTGATCTTGAACTTCCCCTATAAGTGGGGTGACAAAACCAATAAACCTCACAGTATTCCATATACATATGCCTCCAAGAAGTCCATTGGAGGAAATGCACATGCAAATTGGAATTTACTAAGATTGCTTCCATTAATCATTGGAGACCTAATACCAGAGAATGAGCCTGCCTGGCTTGTACTTCTTGATTTGAAAGAAATAGTTGAACTTGCTGTAGCCCCTATTCATAACAAAGAAACAATAGCCTACTTAAACGGCAAAATTGTAGAGCACAGACACCGATTTGTTGAACTTTTTCCAGCACAACTGTTATCAAAACATCATTATGTGGAGCACTATCTGCAAATGATTCAATGTTTTGGACCTCTAGTAGGGCAGTGGACTATGAGGTTTGAGGCAAAACATAGTTTCTTTAAGAAAGTTGCTCGCCACACAAATTGTTTTAAAAACATAATGCTCACACTGGCTGCCAAACACCAGCAAATGATTGCTTATCAGATCCATTCCTGTAGCCTTAAGAAGTCCACACTGGAAGTTACAAGTGTCTCCACACTTCCTGTGGATGTTTTAAACAAGGACGTGGTAACAGTTTTAAGACAGAAATATCCAGGAATTAATGAAGTTCATCTTGCAAAAAATGTGACCAAACAATGGGATCAATTATAGAACTGGTATGCTGATTTCATTTGGGTCAGCTGGTGGGCTCCCAGAATGTGCTGAAATTCTTCAAATCTGTATTGTAAAAAGCAGTTTGCATTTTGTTGTGAAGGTACTGTGTGCATGGTATCAAGGACATTTTAGAGCTTTTCAGTTGACTGTCTCTCCTGATAGAGAGGTTGCCCTGGTTGATCTAGATCAGCTAAATGATGCTTATCCACTATATGATTATATGGTAGGAGGAAGACGAATGGTGACCCTGAAGAGGCACATTGTCATTTAAGGTAATGTATTTATTAAGTGTTTTGATTTAAACTAAGTTACAGTGCAAAAATTGTATTAGTAATTTATGTAATTTTCTGTTTCATTCTCTCTTTTAGAAAATAAAAAAAGAATGTCGAGTCCGGTCATTCTGAGGATTGTTTTTGGTGGGGATGACGATGCAAGAAAGCTTACACTTAAGACAGGAATCCCAAAGTCTGTGGATGACCTTTTCCTTGAAATAATGACTATTTTTGGGGTAAAGCAAAAGTTCAGGCTCCAGTACAAAGATAAGGATTTTGGAAATGAATACATCAATCTCATGTCAACCAGTCAAATTGAAGACAGGGATACCCTGAAAGTGATTTTTCTATCAACTGATGACTGTAACCCCTACATGCAAGAGACTGCACCTGATGCACCTTCCTGCTCCAGCATTCTTGTTCCTTCACCCAGCTCAACTTGTAGCTTTGACACACTTGACACAAGAGATGTTAGCCCTTGTGCCATTGACTCAGTCCAGGAAGTCAACTTGTCTGATGAATCATTTTCCAGCAGCGCTGAGACTGTCTTAGTTACGTCTCCGGAGTCTAGAACGAGTTCTTGGCCTCAGGTTTTTGCAGTTCCTCGTTTTTCATGTTCTGCTAAAATTCAGCTTCAGAGAGCTGACACAGAGTTCAACAAAAGTGGAATGCTACTTATTCCACAACCCAAACTAAGATCTGACATTCTTGAAGGCATGGCTGAGGAGATCTTTAGGTATGCAGCATACCCCACTGATAGTCAGCTTGATCAGGCAGCTGAAGCCTTGATAAATGCCCACCCTTGCTTGAGGGAAAAAGGAACTCGCACTGGTCATGAAGGATGGAAACACTACATGAAGATTAAGATGGCTAATTTTCGCTCTAAACTCAGCAAAATTGGACACCCCGAAATTGCTGTGAACTCTCTTAAGAACAAGCGCAAAGGTCAGGGTAAAGCAGCATCAAACATCAAAAAGCGGAGGTGAATTTCCTTCATTGTCTTCCAAAAGGAGAAACAGCAGAAAGCATGGAGAAGGAAAGAATAGCTCTCTTAACTGAAGTGAAAAATTAAAATAATGAGGCAGTCATTAAGGAAAAAATGCACTTCACCTTCTCCTATAGGCGGCAAGAGTTGGTTGAGGACTTGCCAATGGTTTCTGATTTACAAAGCAGGTGGCCTGCTCTGTTCACAGTAAATGAAGTAAGTGTTATTGATATTTACACAATAAATATTTTGTAATATTTACAATATGCCTGTATTTAATTGTCTTCATTTTCCTTTTTTCTCTCAGATAAACGCAGAATTCATGCGTAATAACGACTGTGCCACTTCTGTCAAAGTTCTTGGCACAGCTGGACAAATACACTGCTACTCTACAGAAGGTTTTCAGCAGCAAAGGAGGTGCTTCTGGACAGAAGATATCACGCATTATGGCAGCTGCAGACAAGGTGTGGTAAATTGCATTTCATTTCTTTAGACTCTATAACAAATATCAAACTATAATAAGTTATTATAGTGCCATTTCTGATATTGTTTAATTTTGTCAAATTTTCAGTGTGGCGACATACACATTAAACGAGATTGTGTCATACCTCAATGAGGTATGTGTGTGTGTGTACCTCAATGAGGACATGACAACAGTAATCAAATAATTCCAGGTTTGTATATTGTATTTGTATATATTTTTAAGAACCTAATATACAATTGCAGCATGTATGTTGCCACTATTTCAGTAAAACTGAAAATGTGTTATTTATTTGTTTATTTATTATTAAATTATTTAATATTTATTTACTTATTTTGGCCTTAGGACTGCAACCCTGAAGAAGCTGAAATAGGAATGTCTGAGACCACTCTGGGGCTTTTTGTGATTCGCAAAGAAGGTGCTGGTGCGGAGGATGAGCCGGTTGATGTTGGAGTTGTGATAGAGGGTGTAAAGCTGCTACATCACTTAAAGAGTATTTCCTTTGGATTAGTAATGCTCTTCGGGACTGATCTACGCTCTCAACTTAAGCTACCCTCAAAGTCTCAAGTTCACATTTGAATTCTTCCAGAAGGTACTGATGAATTTAGATGGCAGCAAGCTTTCCCCAAAGGTTCAAGCGCTTAAAATTAAAATGTTTCAGTGAATAGGACATTCACTGTTTGCATACATGTTTCCAACAACTGGAGGGACATTGAAACATTTTAGACAAGAATGTCCTGAAATATATATTATTACAAACTGATGACACTAACTCCAGCAAGAGACAGCACTTTCCTGCTTCCTGTAACTCTGAAACTTTTGATACAGGAGAGGTTACCCATATTACTATTGAGTCCAGGAAGTCAACTTATAAAAAAAATCATTTTCCAGTAGCATTGAGACTGTCTTGGGTTACGTCTCCAGTTCTTTGCCTTGTTATAGTACTTTCTCTTTTTTCATGTTCTGCTGAAATTCAGATTCAGAGAGCTGACACAGAGTTTAACAAAAGTATAATGCTACTTATTCCATAACCCAAACTAAGGTCTGACATTGCTGAAGGCGTGGCTGAGGAGATCTTTAGGTATGCAGCATACCCCCTCTGCAGTGAGTAAGACACGTTTTGCTGGTGTAAATCCTGAAATGTGAAAAACTGTTATGTGTATAAAAGTGTTGAAAACTTGATATATGTGAAGTAAAATAATTGCTTTTATTTTTTCACTTATATTTTATTTTATTGTATTTTTCTCTAAGGGTCCTGGTTGTTTAATTGTTTTAACAAATATTTAGGAAGAGAAGGGACCATTTACATTTGTGTTATAGATCAGGAGAAAGCACATTGTTTACTGTGCTATGCAATGATATTACAGTGTTACCTTGAAAATGTGAAATTCATGTTTGATGTTGAAGTATGGTTCCTTGTTGATCCCTGTTACTTGTAGGCACACAAAACTAAAAAGTAAAAAATGAGTCATAACTACTGGAAGGTTAAGTTTAGAAGGATTCATGAAACTGCAGAAAACAGTTGCCTTTATTTGTTAAGTACTACATTACAGTATGTTTTGCCTTCATGCTGTTTTTTGTTTTTTTTGGTAAGATTGGATGTTACTTTTGACTCATGGAGAAATTACAACACAATAAATGTTTTAAAATGTAACATGTTTTGACTATTTATTTGATAGAATTAAGAAAATGTAAGGTAATTATATAAAGCAAGTAACAATAAGTTATTAGAAAGGAGTAAAGTTTATGTATTATACAAGCATAAATCACAGTTCATCAGTTATCATAAAATGTATTTAATTCATTCACGTTAACTAAACATGAAGGGGTGAAGCTTAATTAAATGTTAACTTTTGCATTGGATTTATGTGATTAAATTGGATAGAAAATTGACATCTAATTGAATTACATAAGTTTTAACTTTTGGGGTTAAATATTTTTTTGAGTGTGGAGAGAGCTTGCGTACACATGGTTGCACAAGTAGCAAGATCTGTTTCGGGGATTACGTCTCTTTTTTTAATCAGGCAACCCAGTAGTGTTCCTCTGCGGCCAGATTAAACATTGGTTTTAAACATTTTAAACGGTGTTCTTGTATTCAAATTAAGTGCAACTGCTGCACACGTGCCACAATATCGAAACAGGGCCAGCGTGACTTCTAAGCCAAGCTTCTCTCTTCTCACGTCTATCCTTTGAACCGCATGATGCTGCAAGCTAAACAATTTTTTTTCATGATCATCGTTTTCATGATCGATCATCGCTGTCACGGCAGAGTACTCGAGCGCAGTACCACATCCCTAGTTGTTGAAAGTTATCCTTATGAATAGTCACCAATACAAACCAACCATATTTATAATATTATTTATAGCCTAAATATTATGATATCTAAACGATTACATTTATTTAAATAAATAAGTATACTCACCATTAATAAAACACCTGATGCTGTCGGGAGCTGACAATTACATTTAACAGCTGGTTATATTCTGTATAATTATGTATGTGACGAATAAAAATCTTGAATCTTGAGAAATTCTGCTGGAAAAAGGAGTAACAGCACAATAAAGTTGTGATTGTAATTTACAGTCTGTAAGACGCGCGGAAGCGTGACTCGACATTACAGAAAAATTCACAAATGTAGCCTATGTTGATCCACATATGGACAGTATTTTCGATTTTAATAATCTAAGGTTTTCTCCAGAGATGTTTTGACATTTTCTGTAATTAAGGATGATGTTTCTTTTTACCTGAACATGTTCAGTGTGAGGCAAGCACTGCTGAATCTGATATTGTTCCTTCGCTGGCATTTTCCACATTTCGGTTCCTCCCTCAACAAATGTGTCCCTTCTGATGCTCAATTTTAACGAACGAACGGCTGCTGATGACTAAATGAATTAAATTCTGCCAAAGTGCGCACTTGTTAAATGCGTAACATTAATTACATGAGTGTATTTAGTCTGCTCATGTCTAAAAATAATATATGAAAAACTAAATTATTTGACAAAAACATAGCTTTTATTTGTTTCGTATATTTTTTAATGTAAAAACTAAAAATGAATTGTAGAACTGAAAGTATTTTTTGATTATTTTCAGCTTGAAGTTGCGGGTTGAGAACCACTGCTTTAAATGAATGTGGTGGCTCATACCAAATTAATTTTATTAACAAAAAATTAGTTTTGGACGGCTATTTAATAGCCTTACATTTACATTGTCATTTAGCAGACGCTTTTATCCAAAGCGACTTACAATTTGGGGAGTACATAAAGCGATTAATCTTAAAGAGTCAAACATACAGAGGAAGTGCCAATAACACCAAGTCTCAGGCATTGTTCAAATAAGTACAAGCTAGCAAGGGAAGGAGAGAAAGATAAAGATTTTGAAAAAGTGAAATAATTTTTTTTTTTTTTTTTTCTTCAAGTAGTCAAGTAGAGTTGAAAGAGATGAGTTTTCAGTTTTTCAGCCTTGCCTTATAGGCTGTTTATTCAGTCATATATTCATAACAGTTTTGACTTATTTTTTGTGAAATAAACTCGCTTGGTTTTATTTATATATATATATATATATATATATATATATATATATATATAAAATCTAGTGAAACACTTTTATTTACAAATAAAAGAGAATAAGTGAACAAATAAATCTTGCTCTTTGTATTATAAAATACATTTAAAAAAACAAGCAAATACATATATATATATATATATATATATATAAATATTTAATATAAAATTTAAATAAACTTATTTTAAATGTATAACACAATAATAAGGCAGCAACATATTATAGACAGGACAGAACAAGAAAGACTATTATTATCTTTCATTGCGCAGAAGTATTATAAAACGAAATACTCCATTACAGAGCGGCGCAATGCACATTCTGTGCGCAGAATGATGCTCTTGAAACACAGAGTCACAGCACACAGGCTGCGCAGCCCTCCGAGTCCGCATAGAGAAGAAAAGTACAGGGGGAAGAGATATTGATGCGAAGTGTATTAAATCTGTGAGTTAGTTTGCTTTGAGCCTTTTCTTTTAACAGTTTTAAACCTCAGTAACTGTGCGCTCTTGAAGAGTTTGACTGTAGTAACCGAACGCGACGCGCAGTTTTGAATGCTGAACTGAGGATGACAGACAGACAGACAGACGCAGCGGAGAGAAGTTCACGTGGACTTGAATTTAACGACTTAAATATTTATCTGTACCTCAGATTAAACTATGGAACAGCTCCAGAACACTTGAAATATAATGCATGAAAACTGTATGGTGCTTAATGGTGTTTGTGTGGCTTCCGTGGGGCTTAAGCACAGGATCAGATTTGGAACGGGTCTCTGGAACCCGTCTGGGGAACAGCGGTGTCGGGGCGGTGCCACTTACCTTGTCCACCTGTGCCTGTGAGGCCTGCTGCAGAGTGTCCAGCACAATGTCCAGGTACTTCTTGAATTCACCACCAATGGCAAGAGCAATATCGCCAAACACAGACAGGATCTGGGGTTTCACAGACCTGTGCACATTCTCGTTCTGCAAAGACATGCATTCAAAATTACATAAATTACATAAGTTAAAAAAAAATTATAATCTGGATAAAAGTTGCACTGCTGCATTTAGAGGGAGAAAGAGACAAAGGGAAACTGATCAACCCACAGGGCTTCAGAAAAAAACGGCCCACATTTGTTTTCTTATTGAATGATACAGGTGTTTATGAAAATTAAACATCTATGCATATTTTTTAATACATTATTTGACCTCCTAATTAGGGGTGCTAAAGTGCCACAGAATATTATACAACACACAAATATGATTAAAAGTGCAAACGTCTGTGTTGTTTTGAGTTCATTGTGAATACACCATTCTTATTTAAAGGTGCAGTGTGTAGATTTTGGACTGCGAATATTACTGTTACTTGTTCATCCTGGTGCCTGTGTTTTTCGCAAAAACAACAGTGTCGAAACTCGCTCTGTAGAGCAGTTTGTCTGTTTAGGGATGCTGTAGAAACATGGTGACGACGTCCATGTAAGGGGACCAGCGGTGTATGTAGATATAAATTGCTCATTCTAAGGTAATAAAAACATAACTGTTCATTATGTAAGATCTTTATACTCCTCTGAAAACGTAGTTATGTATATTATATTGCATTTCAGTCTATAGATCATCCTAAATATTACACCGTGCACCTTTAAACCATTTCTGTTGTTTTGGTCATCCTTTTAACCCACACAACTCATAACTCAACTGACAAGGCTAAAGGTCAATGCACACAGTCCAATATTTTTGCATGTTGAGAAATAAATATGACCTCACGTTGTGTCAATTATGCACTACACTGCCTCGGAAACTTTTGTCAGTCAAAAAAAAAATTCAGGTCGGGTTTAATTTTCTGCGTTTTTCGAAGCAAGCATTTTGAAAGGCGTTTTGACAATTCAGAGCCACCGTACAAGCGAACGCCAAAATCCATAATGGATATTGTCAAGTTGATCCACTTGGTCTCGCAGCTCAAAGCATTGTAAAGATCCTTGCACACAGAGTTCACAGAAATTGGTGGTCTTTAATATGTGGCACTAGTATCACTAGCAAAGCATCACACTGAGCCACTGACATCCTAAAGTAGTAGATTTTTAATTAAAGCCATGCCTTGAATTTTCCTAAGTGCAATTCTGAGAGTGCTACACACAGGTGAGTGGGCTATACAAACCAGCTGTAGTAACACTTATCCCACTATATGTACACTATATACTTTCTATAAACACTCCCTGCTACAAAGACTCAATAGGATAACATGTTTAATTGTGCATTGCACTACAAAACCCAAAATCTCTCTTCTGCATAACAATTTAATTATTTTTGCACAATTTTATGTACAGTATGTATGTGAAGTTTTTGTACAGTCTCATTTTGTGTACGTGCTGTCAACTATGTATAGTAGTTATAGCATTTACAGTATATGTATAGTCAGATGGTTAACTGTTGTATAGCTCTATTGTGTTTCTTATACTTGCATTGTTGTATGTTTATTTATGTTTAACAGGTGGTATGCAGCACCATGGTCCAGCGAGACTCCACATTTCATTCCACTTATGTCCACATATGTAGCAGAATGACAAAGCTAGACTCGACTCGTCAGAATCTTAAGCTATTTTCATGGCAAAAACTTTTTTTTTTTTTTTTTTATATACGTCTAATAAATACAATAAAAACCAGCAAACAAGTTATATTACACAAGATGTTTTACATCAACATGATAAAATTCGAAATCTTTTTCTGCCAATATTATACTAAACTCTTTAAGTGAGTTCACTTCATAAAAGAGTTTTCCACATAAATTAAAAACTGGACAGTCCAATAAAACATGTTTGACAGAAAGAGGAATCTTGCAAAACTTGCATTGAGTAGGGTCTTCACCTTTAAGCAAAAATGCATGAATCAGTCTTGACATCCTGAAGTAACCTTTGAATGCCCGGGATACGCAGCTCCTTAATAAGGAGGGGGAATTCTCGTTCCTCTCTATATCTCAGGATTGGATGGACCCAATATTTCCTTTCTTTTTAAGAAGCGAGAGGACAATAAAGCCATCCTCACTGCTTGAAGACTCCATTTAGTACTGTTTTGCTAATTTGTTCTCATACGCATCGAACTCAGTGTGCAAGGTTTCGGTGCGTAACAAATTTTTAGGATGAAGAATACGGAACAACGCATACGAAAATTTTGGACTCCGTGCACAAAGACCTTAATAGTTACAAACAAACGGCCAGGACAGCTTGGGAATCAAATCATTTAAATGTGCAGTGCATGCACACAAAAGACGGAGATGTCATGACTTACGCCCAGGTTTTCCAGCAGCAGCTGCATGATTTCATCACAGTGAGGCAGGATGTTGGCCAACAGCGCTCGGCACAGATCACACACCAGCCCCACCGCAGCCAGACACACCTGCACACACAACACAGCACACGCTGAACATTGGCCGCAACTTGTTTGATAGCCACATAGAGCACAACTTACAACTGCTCCAGCAATCTGAACACATCCCACTGTAATTCACTACTGGGTAATCACGCTCCATTTGGTATAAATTCAAGGGTTAATTCACAAACACGCCAAACAGTCACTTGTTTTTAGATACGTTAATGAGCTGTAGAGTCCCGCAATTTCCAGTGTGGCCACATGTGACCGTCAGGTCGGCACACACTGGGTGAAGTAGACTCTGATTCTCTATGATGATTAAAAATCCTGAATTGCCAGAGCTCAGAGCAGCAGGAGGAACAATCATCAACAAACACCAGCTTCACCTCAGCATTACCTGGTACTCGGCGTAATTCTTCAGTCCGATAACCAGGAATGGCTTGAAGGCTTCCATGTATTTCAAGAAATCACTGCCCAAAACTGGAGAGGGAAGGTAGAAGGAAAAAAGTTTTTCAATCATTCAGTAAATGGCTTTAAGATATACTGTCAAGACACTGAAAGATGCTCGTCAACTCGCAGATTCTTAATTGCTCCTAACATTACATCCTGAAAATATCTCAGTCCCTCCAGGATTTTGCGATCGCTGAACTTATCGCAAAAATCAAGCAAATGTCGCAATTTTCGCAAGAGCTCTCAAATTTTCGCAATTGCCGCAAATTTTGGGCTAACGCGTCCCGTGACGTCATCGCAACGCGCATTTCAGTCAAAGAAAGGTTGTTTCTCAGTTTGAAAAAATGGAAGGCGTAGCATTGCGTGACCTTCGATCTTTTGATACTGGTTTGTTAGCAGTTCCATCAATCCATTTAAGACCGATGGGGGATAGGGCTTTAAAATACTGTACATGTCTATTTTCCTTCTCATCCGTTTTCATACACTTAAATGGATAGTTCACCCAAAAATGAAAATTCTGTCATGTACTCATCCTCAAGTATTTCCAAACCGGTATGAAGGTCTTTGTTCTGCTGAACACAAAAGGAAGATATTCTGAAGAATGTGGGAAACAGCAGTTCTGGGGCACCAGATGAGTACATGACAATTCAAATTTTGGGGTGAACTCTCTCATTAAGACAAAAACGGCTGTGTGTTTATGATGATATACTGACAGTTTTCTGCATACTGGTTGATAAATATGAAAGTCAGTTCTGGCCCAGAACAACCTTGCAGTGGAAATACACAGAACGGTTTGAGAACAGACACAAACCGTGAATCCGCACCGAGACTGCTGTTCTCTGTTCTTGCTGTATGCAAACAGGGCACAAGTCCTTTCCATTCCTGCATTTAAATAATTTTAAATCACATTAAAATGTGATCGCAGAAATTGTTGAGCAGAATCAAAATGCACGTGTCTTATCGAATACTCTGTTCTTGGAAATTTGAAACCGGTTCTAAAATTGAATGGTTTGATGCCCAACCCTATGCCCAGCCCTAGTTTAGATGAGAACAAAGTTTCCCACTGGCCCCAAACAACTCATGTTTGTATCAGAAAGCTCTGTTCAGTTTGTCTGGTGAGAGAGACTTCCTGACTAGCTAATGCTGTCCACCGCTCGAATGTTTGCAGCTGAATGTTAGGCCCTTGAAGCGATGTTCACAGAAACAGCAGCAATGTGCCAGAGAGAGAACACAGCAGCATGCTGAAGCCCCTCACCTTCTACCAGAGTGCTGACGGCCATGAGTGCGTCCTCCTGAACGCCTCCAGAGCCAGCGGTGCTCTGAAACATGCGCAGCAAAGATGCCATCACCACATCAGAGATCTGCAGCGCGTCCTGATGCTGCACCTTCCTCAGTACGTTCTGAGAGGACGGGAAAGAGATGAATGAGCGAGCGCACACACAAACAGACACACTCTCTTTCTCTCTCTCTCTCTCTCACACACACTCACATGCACAAACCCACCTGTAGGGTGGCACACAGCAGGGACTGCAGGTCGTTGAACTGGATCCTGTCTGAGGTGCTCTGGATGTGAGACTGGACAAGAGAAAGACGAGTTCAATTACAGCCAACAAAATAAGCCTCATCCTCACACACCTCGCAATTCCTTCTGAAAGCGACAAGAGTCTAAGCCTGAACCACAGGGCTGGTCAACACAGATTTCTAATTTTAGAATTTCTGATATTAATCCATTCTCCTTTAAAAAAAATAAAATAACAAAAAGATATTGGAGTCAAAGCAATTGTCAATTGATGCAGGAATAAATTTACTAAACTTTATTAGATATTCATTTTGATAAGATTCGAAATAGATCATAAATATTGCTTTTTTCATATGAAACACTAACTCCACATTTAAAATGCTCAATTATGATTTCAGTTCAGTCAGTTGGTGAAATTAGGGCTGCACGATTAATCAAATGTGATTGTAATGTGCATCTTGTCATCAAAGCCGGTTCTGTGATCAGAATTAAGGGTGCTTTCACAATTGGTTCAATTGCCTGGTCCGAACCAGAGTTTGATTGCCCTTACTTCCCCCCGCTGGACTGTGCTCCTATATTATTTGGGTCCGAACCGTGGTTTGTTTGAGTCATCAGCTCCAGCAGCCGTTTACCCTGTTGCTTAGTAAAGGCATGCAGAAGGCAGCGGCAAAATGCATAATATAGCAATCTGCACTTTTATATATGCATTAGGGATGTCAACGATTAATCAACGATCGATTAATTGTTGATAAGAGACATAAGATAAAAGCTATCGATGGTCGATTAAGAAGTTTCATTTTGGGGTGCATGCTGCTCATGCGCAAAACACGTGCAAACGGCTGTGAGTGACGGTGCAGGGTTACTAATAATTAGTAAAATTATTTACTAATGTACAAACTATGCTTTTAATATGATCCAAACTTTAAAAGTGTATTAAAACAGATACAGTACAAAGTTATTTTGTATTGAAATGAAGTAATAAGTCATGTTCAATTATAATTTCCCTAGATAATTGTTGCATATCGGGCACTTCACTTTGACCGTGAAGTGACTGCGAGCAGGACAAATATAGGCTATTCTTTCCTACAACTTGTTAATTAATTTGTGGCAGCTGTCCATGTTTCATTAATTTGTTCCCTAGAAAACCCACAATTTAACTTAAATGCAGGAACAATTTAAGTCATAGTAACGAATTCTTAATTCATGGCCACAAAATCTTCCCCCCACACGTTTACCACAGTAAGATGCAAAAACAGTGATTAAAACAAAATAAACCTGTGAATCTAGAGGGTGAGAGAGTGAGGATTTGGGAAAAGAAACAAATAATATTAAATTTGTGACCATTCGGATTTGGCTTGATTTAAATATTCGCGCCCTGCATGAATCAAAAAGCATGGTCACGATGTAACATTTGCCTGATAACCAATTATTTATATTATTAACAAAGCTTTGTACATCACTTGTGTCATAATACTCACATAAAAATGTTTAAAATGGGTAACAGTGTGTTTTGCTGTAGCAACGCCGGTGGTTCTGGAAGCAGGTCACTGACCGCACGTCACAGCCCCCCACAGCCCCATACTTGCGTTTGGGATCATTTTATTTTAAATCCCTATAATGTAAATTGCAAACATTTCTATGATGTTTTAAAAATTAAAAAACAAGCACCATGAAACCATTTAAAAAGGTGCATTCAGCGGTCTCCGTAGCAGGATATGAAACAGCACACAAAGTATAATGATCCCGTGTGTAACTACGGCACGCTCTCTTCCTTTTATCAAATTATTGTAAATCACATCCATTAATTTTACCATCCTGCAACTAGCCTTTTATTTAGACTAAAAACCCTTTTCATTCGGATGAGGAAGCTGGCGATTTGAGTGGCATTTGCACATCCTGTCATGCCGGTGACTATGCCACTGAAATAGACGCATTTTGCAGTAGTTATGTTAAATATTAATCGATTAATTGATCGTTAATTTAAACGACGATCGATAATGAAAATGATTGAAAATTGACATCCCTAATATGCGTTTTTAACCGTTCGTTTTCAGTGGCGTAAGGGCACTTCCGTTTGCCTTATGTACTGAAAATGCTCTAAAGAATGTTTAAAGCAAACAGAAATACAGCTTTCTGTTTATAGCACGTGTCAGGAAAGGGAGTGAAACACACAAACCTACATTATCAAATAATATGTCATTAATAGCGGTTTACTTCCGTGATTTGGTACAATTGCGGTCACATCAGCAGCGAACCGTACCGGAGTTCACATGAACCGTACCCCAGACTAAAATTTCAGTTTTTAAATTGAAATCGTTTGTGATAATGACAGCTGTTTTGTGCAGCTTCTCAGTGAACTACAGCTCTGTGTCGTAAATGAGGCGCCATCTGAAAGACACATGAAAATACCACATTTAACATGTGTTTTTACTCCAAACTCACTTCATAACGTCAATCAAGTGTTTTAAATAAATCTTTCTGAGATGAAGTGCTTCTTACACAGAATAATATGAAATATGTTTCGTGCCTAATTCTAAGCAGCAATAAAGGCACTGCATTATAAATATACTTTATTATAATGAAAATTATAAGACGATGAACTCGGATAAACCATATATTGTCTTAGTGGTGTATTTGTTAGTCACGTTGAATCAATGAAAGCAGTTCAATCTTCTGTTTATTCAGCTACTGCTATAGGGTTTCTCTGCCCTTCAGATTGAGATTTATTACTGATCACAGAACCGTGTTTCAATGACAAGACGTGCATGAAAATCGAATTTTTTATTTCGTTCGATTTATCACGCAGCCCTAGGTGAAATGCGCATCATTCCTAGTCTCTTCACCTCCATCTGCAGGACCTGCTGCAGTCGCTCCATGATGACCAGCGTGGTCTTCTGCACCGCGGGGTAACAATCCTTCGCGCTGTTCTTCACAATCTCCATCAGCGCCTCATACGCTGCACTCCGCAGGTTATTCTGATGCCCGTCTGGCCTAGCAGCAAAGAGACAGAATCAGCACACTGCAAGAGCATCACGGCCTCACGTTGACCTGCCCTGGCCTATGACTGTCATCCCTGACTAAAAATTAAACTGACTAAAAATTAAACCTTTTTAATCTAGAGATTTTGATGATTTCATCTTATCTTAAAGAGATAATTTTAAAATGTAAAAATTCATTATTTCATTAATTACTCACCCTCATGTCGTTCCAAACTAGGGCTGTGCAATTAATCGCATGCGATTCTCATGCGCATCTCGTCAGTAAAGTCGGCTCCGTGATTGGCAGTAAATCTCCATCACCTGCTTTCAAATGGAGCCTGCTTTACTGATGAGATGCGCATGAGAATTGCATGCGATTAATTGCAAAGCCCTATTCCAAACCCGTGAGACCCTCGTTTATCTTCGGAACACAAATTAAGATATTTTTAATGTAATCCGAGAGCTTCTCTGACCCTCAATAGACAGCAACACGGCTGTAATGTTTCCAGGTCCAGGAACGTAACAAGGACATCGGTAAAACGGTTCATGTGACATCAGTGGCTCAACTCCAATTTTACAAAGCTACAAGACAACTTTTAGTCCGCAAAGAAAACAAAATGTATTTATTTTACTGATGTCTTTGCTACGTTTCCAATTTCTGTTCCGCAGATGAACGAAGGTCTTACAGGTTTGGAACAACACAGGGGTGAGTAATTAATGACAGAATTTTCATTTTTGGGTAAACTACCCCTTTAAGTTGGTGGCTGTTTGACTCCCATCATGGTTTACCTGTCAGTGGTCTCCAGCAGTTTCTGGACAATGAGCTCGAAGGAGGAGGACAGGCAGTATGTGCTGGGCTCTTCCTGATCTTCAGCAGCATCTGTGGCCTCATACGCCGCTTCAGCCAAACTGGAGAAAGCCTGAAAACAGCATCTGTGAGTCTCGTATCACAGCACAACTGATCTATCCCATTAGACTGCCTTTTGTTGAAGTCAAACTGAACACACACTATATTGAGTGTTTGACTACTACACACTTACATTAGAAAACTAAGCATTTGATTGTGTGCATGGCTGAGGCAAGCTCACCAGTGTAAGTACAGCGAATCATGTATGCTGTACCAATACTGAAATACGTACTTAAAAGTTAAAGATGCCAAACATTTGATGCATTATACTCCGTGTCAACCGGGTTTAACTACTTATCACTAAATGCCTATCAGGCATGTCTTCTCTTCATGAAAGCGGTGATGTGCAGGAGACTCGGAGAGAAAGACAGGTGCTGTGAAACGCAGCGTCATACCCAGCAGACGTTGGAGGCCACGCGGGGTTCGGCACCAAGGCCCTCGATCAGGCACTGAAGGAGAGGGGCCAGATACACCTCATTGATGGCGGCCTCGGGTAGCAGATCACAGATGCGTCCTAGCGTCCAGGCCGTAGTGTCCCTCACCACCACGCTGGGGTCCTTCATCAGCTCGATGAGGGTGAGCATGGCCTGCGGAGACACACTCCAGGTCACACACAGAGCCACACACAGATACACACACGCCCAGCTCTGGACCTTACCTGGATGACCAGCGGCTTGAGCTGGTTGAGCTCGGGGCCCTCCAGGATGGAGCCAAAGGCCATGACGGAGGCGTCGCGGTAGCGCCAGTCCGGGTGCTTGATGTGCTCTTTGATGAAGGGCAGCACATGCGGCACCACGTCATCCTCACAGCACGTGGCCAGGAGCATCAGACACACGCCCGCAGCCTTACACGGGTTCCAGTCATCATCGTCATCATTCTCATCCTGCACAGAGCAAACTCTCCTTCATACAGACTTAACAGTGAGGCTACAACAGCTGGGACAAACAACCCAAATTTAAGACCTCTTGAAATCATAATTAAGACGTTTTTGTACAATTTAAGACTTTTTAGGGCCTTAAGTTTGATACAACTAAATGTAACTTTTTAAGACCCTGTGGAAACACTGTTTAAAAACAGCAGATTTCCCTCAGAGACCAGCTTTACCTGTTTGGTGAGCGTCTGTGTGAGGATGGGCACCAGGTACTGCAGAGCTCCTTTAGCGTAAAACTTGCTGGTGTGCTCTGGAGGACGGCCCTGTTCAGAGGCCTGTAGACAGACAACATCAAAAACTGATCAGGACCGAGAACGTCTGCTGAGCAGCAGACTGGAGGGGACATGAGGCCGGCATCACCTCAGTGGCTTCAATGGCCAGATCCATTTCCTCGTCACAGACGTTGGACCAGAACTCGATTCCCTGTAAGGCCACTTCATCGATGTCACTCTTCATGGCCTCTATTGTGATCTGAAAACAGAGTAGCAGGTGAGAGCACATCACTGACATCCATCCACCATGCCAGAGATGCATAAACAATTTAGACTAGTCTCCAAGTTCTCAGCTCATTTTTTTTAATTTTCAAGACTGGTCATAGCTTTTTTCATTAAATTATGAAACGGTTGATTGGTCTTATATGTATCTTAAGACTAATTACCTCTTGGCAACTGCTAGTTGGTCAAACCCGTTTTTAAGACAGTCTTAACATGGTGGCTAAGTTTATGCAAATGGCCCCAGGACCCATACATCAAATGTGTTAAAGACAACTCACGGTCAACTTCAGTTTAAAGCGATAGTCCTCCAAGAAATGAAAACTGCCATCATTTACTCACCCTCAAGCTGTTTTAAACCTGAATGTAGGAATGGGAGATAAATCCATAACGCTAATTATATAAGGAATAATTGACGATGGGCCGTTTAATTATAAGAAAAATAATGCACACCCGAGGTGGTGATTCGAGAGATAGAGTATGTGCTTTCCGTACATAAAGCGTATTTTTGTGGCAAAAACATGGATATAATGTTGATTGTATCCTTTTGTAACAATTTATTTGTTTGACCAGTGTCATTGTGGGTGTTGGTTCTTTTGCTGTTTTAGGTTACAACATTTGCCATGTGTTTCCCTGAAAATAATTGCATAACTTAGAACATTCGTCAGCCAATCAGATTGAAGCATTCAACCGCCCCGTAGTATAACGTGATATAATTTCCTTCGATAAACCGATAACAAGAGTTTGGTAAATGTCTATGCCCCAAAAGTGGAATGAAAGAGCTCTTCTCATTTGAGCCGCGTCACACGGACAGTTTATCTTTCACTTTTGAGCACAAACCTGCCTTTAAACTTGAAAAAATGTATAAATTGCCATTTATCGTGATGATTATCGATATTGATTGATACGAAAAAAAATTGATAATTTGTAATCGTGATAATTTTTTGGCCATGTCGCCCAGCCCTACCTGTATGAGGTTTTGTTCCTTCTGTTGAAGACAAAAGGTCATATTTTGAATAATGTGGGTTGCTGACCCACACTGACTACCATAGCGTTTTTCCTCACACTATTTCTTAAAATGTCGTCTTTCGGATATTTTAGCTACTTTTTGATGTTAAGTAAATTCAAGTTTATTTTTATTTTATTTTTTTACATCTCTCAGATCAAGCTCGCCAAGAGGTAAACTCTGATGTGTGTACATGGCCTAAAGAACACTACACCGAAGTCTTTGTTGTTGTATAGAGAACAGTGCAAGCAGTCAATACTGACACTCATAAGAACTTACAGCAAACAGAGCCGGGCCCATGTACGTCTCCATGTACTGGTAATACAAGGACATGATCTTCACCAGGTTCTGTAATGCAGCCACTCTCACCTACAGCAGGACAGAACGACACACTCATTACGATTCTGATCAACATCTAACAGACATGTGTGTGTGGGAACGAGACGCACCCTGGTGTCTGGACACTGCGTGGCTTCACACACGACCTGCATGATGAAGTGTCTCTCCGTCTGCAGAGAGAAAAAGCGAGCATGAGATTTAACGGCTGGACCGCATAGGCCCCTGTAATCTTGACTGAGGCTGCGGCAGTACCTCCTTTTCGAAGTTGGCTTTGGTGAACTCCAGCGAGTTGAGGAGCGCATTCGTGGCGGCGAGCTTGACGTTGTTGCTGGGCTCTTCCTTCCTCATGCCCTGGATGATGGCCGTCAGGATCTGGTTGGCATTGTCCTGGAGGTGCTCAGGGTCCTGTCAAAGCGTTAGCAAGGTCAATCAAACAGATGCTAGGAAACACAGGGCAGCGAGTGTGTGCTGGGCGGGACTCACGATGTCCTGGCAGATGTATCCGATGGCCTCCAGCGTAGACTCCTTCATGTGCTCTGTGCTGCTGGGGTCAGTAACGTTGGCCACCAGCTGAGGGACGAGCTCGGGCCACTGATTGACGGGGATCTCAGCACACGCGATGCCAGCCACACACTGAGAGGCCGAGCTGGGCCGATAGGTCTCTGTTCCCAGAGTCTGCAGCACCTGTACAGATGACAACGGATCACCAAAGCCCTGCTGGAAACCCACATCCAAATGAGCGCTACACATTCAGCAAATCAAGCGCATAGGTTAGAGCCCATGCTGCTGGAAACGCATGACTGCCTGCTGTTTACTAATACACGCAACGGATTGCATGTAATGCTATTAAAAAATCACTGCACGAGCTCGCGGCACCAGGGTTCAAAGTCCAAAGCGCGAGAAACAACTGTGCTAAACACTGTTACTCGTCAGCTGCTCAGTAACATTTTTTTTTTTTTTTTAAGGCATGTGCCAATGTGATACGTGGAACAAACATTTTCCCAAACTCGTCAGAATTATTTATAAATCTGCTGTCAATAAAAAAGCACTTAGGTCTTCCTGGTTCCTGCCAAAATAAAAGCTCCATCAACAATCATGAATTTTAGTATTGTAATTTTAATGTTGTTCTGTAAAATTAAACAGACAATAATAATTATCCCTACAACAGCTCTCTTAATACATTTATTATAACATTCACAGTGTTCAAATTGGGATCTGTAATATATTATAATGTTTTAAAAGAAGTCTCTTCTCAGGAAAGATGCATATATTTGTACAGAAAAAAATACATGCCTGATTCAAGAAGGGGGACCTAAAATTGTGCTTTGTTGGTATATATTGTCTGATAGATAGAATGTAAAAAAAATGTTAAGTGTTTAGTAAATATTTTTAAATTGTTTTTTTTTATTTAACAGTAAAAAGCACTTTTTGACCATGTAATTTATGCAATGGTGAAAAAATAAATAAATAAATAGCAAACTAGGCCTACATGGGGGAAAAAATGCAAAACTCTTCGGCCCAGAGTTTCATTTTGTTCGGCTTCAGCCAAGAAATTTCATTTCAGTTCTAGGGGATAAAAGTTTTGAGTTTGGGTATAAACACTTATTGTCTGCAGTAGCAATCAAAACGAAAGCATCTTAACACTTGTATTGTAAACAACAACCTGTTGTCATTTAATCATTAATTTAGGAGATAAGTGAAAAGTCTTTATGAAGTGAGACACTGACTCCATTTAATTTTATTTTGTTCAAATTAATATATTTTTTAAACACTTGAGCAATAAACATTTTTTCAGAACCACAAGTAAATTACATTGTTTAGTTTTCCAATTTTTTTTTCAGAATCGTAATCTCCAATTTATTAAAAAAAATAGTGATTCTCAATTTATCCAGAATCGTGCAGCTCTAGTTTACATGTTATTACTGAATATAATTCATTCAAATAGAAGTTTAATTTCAGTTTCTCATCTCGTGGGATAAGTGTCTAGTCACACCCCTAGTACACAGTAAACCAAATTATTGCTTGCGTTTTACTTAAAATTCTTGACATTTGTTAATTCTTAGAGAAAAAGGGAAAATTGAGACTTTAAATTAGCTAGACTGAAACTTAAGTTCTATTGTTTATAATGATATATGGCACTTGATGCTGACTGCTACAATAGGTCTGAAAAAACAAAGAAAAGTACATGCGTGTCAGGGGCCCCCAAAATGTTCTAGGTCTTTAAGGGTTAATGAGGATTCACTGTGCCAAAAATATTTATGATCCTAATTTCAATGACAGGCGCAATTAATCAGTTAAATCACAGCAGGGCTCTAGAGTGCGACCAATTGTCGCACGTGCGACCTAATTTCTCAAGGGACTAAAAAAAATCTGAGGGCGCACCTGTGCGACCAGCCGTTCGAGAAAAGAAAAAAAAGTATCCGCGACTGAGTCTCCCTGTGCTTCAACAACAGACACACATTAGGCTCATATCGTGGTCTAAACCAATTAGAGATAGTGAAGGGCGGACCCCAAACTTTTGTCTATGATGCATTTTTGCTATTCCCAAATCAGAAGCGAGATCGCGCTCACGTGGAGAAGTTTCAGCACGCGCAACATGAAAGCCCTGTTTATGATAGAAGAGAGAAATAACCATTAAAACATGCTTACACTTTAGGCCTGTGGCTGTTATATTAAACTAAGTTTATTTAATGGGTTTTTATTTTATTTTGGCTTCTAAGTATTATAGCCGCATTTCTTCTAGCACAACTTCCTTCTCTTCACAGTGGTGCGCGTTCGTTCCTCCCTGACCAAAACTTAACGTCAGAATCAGATCAATCGTCTGTCGATTGTTGTAAAATGCCGTCTTTACTGTTACTAAATTGCTGGACATGTTTGATAAAACGTTGAAAGTGCAAGCCGCAAGAAAGACGCTGTTCCTCAGGCTGAAGTGTGTGTGTGTGTGTGTTTGCGTGTGTGTGCGCTCTAAAACTGACAGGCAAAGTACACTTTGAGCTTCAGACGTGTCCAAACGATCAAATACACACAAAGCATGTAAAAACGGCCGGCTTGGAGAGTATTCACTTAAACACAGTTTATGTCTTAAAGTGAACGAGAACAGTTGGGAGAAAATTGTGTGTCAATATTTTGTTTTAGTGACAGACTGGTGCTTCATTAAATGTTAAATCAAAGAACAAAACACAAAGAGAAAATCACTCACAGCTCTTAATCTGAATAAAGTTATAGCTTTAACATTAATCTATCAATACATACAGTGAAAACTATGCAGTGTTCATTTACATTTGATCACTTTCATATTTATTTTGTAGCTATTACTTACCTGAACATTAATGTTAGTAGACATTCATACAAATTAAAATCACTGTTTTATTTTTCATTTGATTTGTTTTATGGTATGACAAATGCTATATTTGTCAGTTTGTGTAACTTTGTTTCTTTGTTCATGTTCTTACTGTATCTATGTATATAAAACATTAAAAATGCCTGCACACTGGTGCATTTACAAATTGATGTTTTATATTTATTTAACATTTCAGAATATAAAGCAATGTTAATTAAGCTGCTAATCTATCATATATATATATATATATATATATATATATATATATATGTGTGTGTGTGTGTGTACATATATATATATATATATATATATATATAAATAAAAATACAGATAAGAATACCGTTAAAGTACCGGATTGATAAGAGGAGTAATACCGTTAAAACCTTAACGATGCCCATCCCTAATTAAAATACAGTATGAGCACAGACAGACCAGGTGTTTTTTTTTTCTCTTTAAATACTTTTTTTTCATAATGTTTAGTGAAATTATTTGGTAGTCTGAGGTGGGATGGGGGCGCCGGATTGTTTTATAGGTTTAAGTGTAGGGTTTGAGAACCACTGCACTAAAGCATCCCTTCATTCAGACACAGTGGAAGATCTGATAACAGGGTTCGTACACATTTTTACCAACAAATTTCCATGACTTTTGAGACAATATTCATGACCTAATTTTACATTATTTTACAATAAGAATAAAAATTTGTTCAAATTATCATAGCATGTTAACTAAAATGAATGACTATTAATACTATTGTTTTCTTTTTTGTTTTAGTACAAGCTGAAACTGCGCCAGATGTGAAGGTCTTTGCAGTCCGAAATTTTTGCACGCAAAAACGCATACAAAAACTCTGTGTGTAAGGACCTTTACTCCACACAGAGAACATATCACATCACTATTATCATTTAACTCAGTTAAACGCAGGGCCAGAATTTTGTTTTGGAAACTTTTCTCTTTCGCAAGTGTTTACATTAAGAAAAAAATTACAATGCTTACAAGGATACTCGCCAGCAGTGTTCGAATTATACCGTAGACTTTGGGGAGCCCATTTCTTTTTTTTTATAACGGGGGGGATTTTGTGCGCTTGCGATGGGCTTACAAAGATACATAAAAGTTATGGGGGGGTGGGGGGTGCAATTATATATATATGTAGGGCCCTATGAAATCCGTTGTAATTTTTCCCAAATTCCATTTTATTTTTTCTAAATTCATTTTGTTTCCGTTTCAATTTTTCTAGCCCATGTATTATTAAGGGTAGCCCCTAGCTCCCCCATAGTTCGCACCCTGCTCACCAGGATGGCCATTTTAACGTTATTTTGTGTGTAATTTTGTCGCTTAAACGCAACAATCTGCACTTTTAGAGCCCCATATTTCAGCCTCGACTTTTAGTTTATGGCTTCGGGACAATTTTCACATCAGACGCGGGCCGGGCATCGGGCTTGTTTTAGGATTCCTCCTTATTTTTGTATTTTAGAAATCCATAAATTATTATGGTGATGAAAGGATTAGCCGCTCGTGGAAACAATACCGCGACTGACAAGAGCAGCTCGACCTGTCAAATAGCACACATTTGTCTAGGTTAAACGTTTAAACTAACATTGTGATATGCTTTTTTAAGTATTTTAAATATAGATTTTATTTTAGTCAAGTGGTGATTTAAGAAGGCTAAATTGATCAAACATAATATGCAAACTCACTGTCTGCAGCTGGCCGATTGCTCAAAAGCTACTTTAAAAACAAAAACTTGAATTTAATAAACAAATACATTTTCCAAACATATTTCTAAATTAACTTAATAAAGAAACGAAATACGCTTTGCCATTAAAAACGAAACTGAACTATTTTAATGGCTAGAACAGCAGCTGTGTAATGGGGAAGAGAGAAAGAAAGACATGGGCACGAGTCTCAGGAAGGTAATTCTGATAATCTGCTGAACAAGGATTGGACTGGGGTGTAGGTTTGAGGCCCGTGCAGGATTCTACTGAGCTTGTTTGGTATCAAAGTCAATTTGGTACTCGCAAGGCGGCTTTATACGGACGCCATTTGGACATGACTGAGTGCAGCGGAAACCGCCTCTGGAGCGCGCGAGTACAGAACGGCTTAAAAAGACGTGCAAATAAATAATAGGCTACATTTTAGTGACAATG
This sequence comes from Oxygymnocypris stewartii, assembly GCA_003573665.1. NCBI lineage: Eukaryota > Metazoa > Chordata > Actinopteri > Cypriniformes > Cyprinidae > Oxygymnocypris > Oxygymnocypris stewartii. The sequence goes on from QVTF01001641.1 coordinate 115,765, forward strand.
CAACAATGACCCGATTAGGCAGGTGACAATTCTGTCAACTGTACCAAAATGCCAGAGAAAGACTTGTATCGCACCGTGCAGCTCTTTAGTGCAGACGAGATGCGCTGATTACGTGTTTTCAGAGAAAGTCAAAGAGAGAAACACAGCTGATGAATCCGTTTTCAAATGACCAATTTGATATTCTGCGTGGATCTATTTACTCATCAGCCAACAAGCTATAGGCTATTGAATAAATGTGTGAATATCCATCATTTTAAAGTCGAAAGCTGCGGGAAAGAGTAGAAATATGCGATATAGCCCATGCGCAATCCCGTACCGAAATTCAGGACCTGAATAAACATAATTGTATTATACAGAGATTTGTAAAATAGATTTCCATGACTTTTCCAATACTTTCTGGGTTTATTTGTTTTCCAAAACTTTTCCAGGCCTGGAAATTGCGGTTTTAAAATTCCATGACTTTTCCAGGTTTTTCATGACCGTACGAACCCTGTGATAAGAATCAGTGTAGAGGGGTCAAGTCTGGAAGATGTTGATGCTAGAGAGTGTGGCCAGCTCGTTTATCCGAGGCCAAAGATCAAGAAGGCCAAACTACAGGAGTTGGCCATCCGAGGGGCATGTGACTGCAATGGAGGATAGTCCATAAGACATTGAGCCATGAGATGTTCAGATTGACACCCTTCAAACACTTAATTTAGATGTTATTTTTATTTCATTTATCTTGAGATGTTTTAACTTTAAGCAACAACACTTTTTCTGTAAGTTACCTTTCTTGTAGAATTGTGCTTCAAATAAAGAACTTTATGTTGACCACATTGTTAATTAATCGTTTACTAGTCAATATTGCCTATATGAAAATTTGGGTGCACCTTACTTTTGTGCTGGTGCACCTAAGAAAAAAAGTTAGGCGCACCAGTGCAACCAGTGGAAAAAGTTAGTCTAGAGCCCAGCACAGTAACCTGTAAAGTCTAATAGTTTTAATTCTCAAAACATAACTGGAAAAAATGCAGTGCATGTATATAAATTAGTGATTAATTTAATCCAAAGTAAAAGTTTTTGCATAATGTGTGTACTGTGTATATTTATTATGTATATGCAAATACAAACACATACAATGTCTTTTTTTAATATTTACATTCACATAATTTATATCATAAATAAATATATATAATCATAACAATTTTCTTAAATATATGTGTATGTATGTGTACTTATACATAAATATACACAGTCCACATGTAAAATGCAATTAATTGTTTCACAGTACTAAAATAAATGATTGCTTTCATATACAAGTAACTTAAGTCAGATTTAAACAAAACTCACTGACATCCCTGCATTCTTGTTTTAGTATAAGCAGTTACATTACATTGAAATGTTAGCATTGGAATATTTACCAATTTTAATGTGACATATTTAATGTTTATTAACTGGCTCTAATTGAAACTACACTTTTAAATTCACAGAAACCCTGTGTATTTCACTCTAGAATAGATATACAGTGTGAACATGTTTGATTAGATCTTAAAAATCACTGGCTTTGATCAGCAGCCCTGATGCTGGTCTGAGGTCAGCGTTCACCATGCACGTCTGTTTATGGTGCTCTTTATTAATCACCTACCAGATGAACCTTGCCACACCACAAACAGACCTGGGCACTCGAGACGAGCCGGCAAGCAGCAAACAAATGGACAGAAGGGTGCGCTTACATAGTTTTTGATCTCTCTGCGGGCGCTGGCGTCGATGGCCAGCCATCTCTGCTGGTGCTGTGTCTTCACATCCGGATCCTTGGAGGTCAGAGAGTTCTTGACCTGCAGCCCAGCAGCGACTCGTGCCACCTGTGTGTTCCCGGGGTTGGCCAACACCTTGGACAGCTCCACCAGGAACGTTGGCTGAAACAAAGACAGACAGCAGATTTAATTGAGCTCAGAGCCGCCGCATATCTGCTGCGACAACATCTGTAACATTCACCTCCGCAAAACAGTCTAGGTCTGCATTGCTGCGGCTGTCCCGACCAGATTTCGCACGGGATTAATTTCAACGAATACAACGCGGTAACAATCGGTAACTCTGGTGCAATTTGAACGGGAGCAGGCAGTCCAACAATATCCCGCTCCCAACGTCCTTTCAGAACAGCATATCTGCGCTTTATTCTTATCGAGCTCCGGTACAGCCTGCTCTCGTGCTGAATGAGGCAAAAACGGTAATATAGACAAACCCACCGCATATAGTCGCTTGTTAGTGTAGATGCATGTTGATTTGATCAGATGTCGCAATTATAAATCCGTATTTAAGGAGTATAGTGAGAAATGTCAGTTTTAATGAACAATAACAGACATTATAAAAGTATTATTAAAAGTATAAGAGGCTTATATAAGAGGAAATAAAGTCAAATGTATGCTACAAAGTCAGCGCTGTACTACAGTAACGTTCAAAATAAATAAAGTTAAAGATGAACTTTTTTGCTCAGCCAAAACAATATAACCAGGAACAAATATCATATTCAGGAGACCATGAATGCCTATTAAATATACCCCAAACAAATTGTATCTCATGTTTAATCACTACAGAGACATCAGAGCCAGCGGCAGATGTTGGAAGGATTAGCCGAGCATAAGGCTGCTCGAGGCGGATACACGAGCACTGAGCACCCGGTGATCACCTGGAGCTCCAAAATCGGCATAGCAAATTTACCAAATAGGCACTTGCTTTATAAATAAACCGCAGATTTGAGTTTTAAACAACTACATTCTCACCAGAAAAACTCTTAAAACTACAATTCATGACACGATAACAGTAATATTTTGAAAATGATGCTGGTTTTTTGACGTTTCACACATCTACAAGAACAGAACGCATTTTGAGAAATGGCTATTGTCTGTGTGAATATAAAATGATACAATACATCGTTTGCACACACTGATGTAAACAAGCCGAAGACTCACGGACAGCAGTCCGGAACGAGTGAAGAAGCTTTATCCCCTGGTATCACACAAAAGTGACGATTAGGTCAACAAAGCAATGTTTTGCAGTGAGTTTAGCTCCACCCTTTTGGTCCCTTTGCTGTGCTAGGTACCCCAACGCAAGGGTGAGATGGTCCTCCCTGCAGAACACAAGATCCAGTGGGCGGGCGAGGCTGGATCTAGATCCAACTCCTCCCACTTTAAATATTCCTAAACTTACCGTCTCCACCCCCTGGATGTGGCTCCAACCCCGCACCCTGGATCTTTGTTCTGCAGTGAGGGGCTACTCGGTAGGGTACCAAAAATGTGGTAAGGCTCGCTATTTTGGTACCATTCACAACTTCTGACAGTGGAAAGGGACATAACTGCGTACTGTACTGAACCGTACCAACGAGCCATTAGAGCACCCTCAGCGATTGGCTTCTGGCCTGTGCAGATACAGACAGCACTCCACAGACACTGACTAGACAGAGTCTGGACACGGAGAGAATGAGTGCAAAGGTCAGGGTAACAGCAGACTGAGGAGTGGTTTGCTCACCAGATTCTCGATGGCCGCCTGCTCCAGAAACTTCTGCGCCGCCTCCAGCTCATTCCGATCTGAAAATCAATCACAGCCATGAATGGACGAACATTTTTGAGGAGCGACAGACTCCCGCCAAACGCGGCCCGCAGACTCGTGCGTCTTGGGAGCCCAGCGATCATCGCGCCCCTTGATCTCATGAAACCACTGCGCCTCACGCGCGTCAACGAGCCGAAGACAGCCCCATAACTCTGAAACTTTCTGATGCAGATCGCAGGGGATGACTGCGCGCTAGCCACGCTAACGCCTAGCCACTTCCTGACTAGCATGCTAACCCGCTAATAACTTCGGCAGCTCGAGCTGATAAACCACACGCGCCGACGTCTGGCGAAGAGCTTTCTGTTATCAGAAGCAGGCACGTAACGTTAAGTTAATCACATTAACGTTATCTGTGCGCGTCAGGGACTTGTCGCCACGCAGGCCGGCAAACGCTCCCTTTCGAACGCGACGCCGCTTTGACGCCTTTTCCGCGTCGACAGTCCGAAGCGTTAAACACTGTTTGCGGAGCTGTTCGCGCAGCGTGCGAGGCGTGTCGCAGGGCCTGCGTGGCTCTAGCCGCCCGCTAACGAGATCTGAATATCACGCGTGAAAAAGCACGGAACTGACCTGGAGACACGGTTTTCTCGAGGATTGTGATAAGCTCCATCCTGATGGGGGTCGGGAGTGTCGAGTCAGAGTCGCGTCCACGCCTAATACCGAAGACGAGCAGTTCCCGCGGTGCGCCGCTTCTTCTTCTCATCAACCGCTATTGCGAGGAAAAGGCCGCGCTGAACTCCCGCCCGCAGAACGATATCACGCGCTGACGTCAGAGGTCCCGCCCATCCGGCGTCACCACGTGCACGGCGTCAGCGTTTCACGCGTCACACAGTTCTGATCCGCACAGGAAGGATTTCTTTATGGTTGTGGTCAGTGTTGGCTGGACAGTAGGTAGTTATAGTAATACTATTACTAATAGTGTAACTAATTAAAAATAGGATTTGCTTACACTTAATTTTAAGGTGCCCTTGGCTTGTTACAGTATGTAATTATATATATAATAATACTGAGTAGTATTAATTAAATGCATGTACTTGCTATATGGTTAGGATTAGGGTTACTTGCATGTAATCTCTGCAAATAACCCATAACGAGGCAGCAACTTTATTTGACCCTCAAACTCTAGCACTCTATTCTAATTCATCTATCTATCTGTCGTTGTATCTATCTGACCCTCTAACTCTAGCTTTCTTTTTTTCCCTATTCTATCTACTTATTTTCTAAAAAAAATAAAAAAATACTAAAAACGTTTTCTATTCTATGTGTTTTCTTTCATATCAGTAACAAAATATTATTACTTACCTATAACGCACTAAATGATTTAGCTCCTGCGTACTGAACTAATCTTCTATCACGCTACAATCCAACCCGCTCCCTAAGGTCGCAAAACTCTGGACTCTTGGTAGTACCTAGATAGCAAAGTACACTAAAGGAGGTAGAACTTTTTCATATTTGGCTCCCAAACTCTGGAATAACCTTTCTGATAACGTTCGGGGTTCAGACACACTCTCTCTATTTAAATCTAGATTAAAAACACATCTCGTTAGCAGGGTCGATTCTAAGATTTTTTTCAATGGGGTGGCACAGGGGGGCCAAGATCCAGTCAGGGGGGGGGCATGGGAAAAGTAATGTGCCCCAACACAAGTGAGATGACATAAAAAGGGCACTGCACAAGTGCCTGGGCAACTAATCTCTCTTTTTATAAATAAAAAACACTGAACAGAGACAATATTTGTTCTCAACTTCTTTCATTGTCCAAACAGACTAGTGTGTCTAGTGAACTTTTTTTTTTAATCACTCATGTTCTGTTGCTGCAGATAGGTGGCTGCTGGTGTGGTCCTCACTGGCCCTCTTTGGCCGGCTCTGACCTGGGCTGCCAGGTTCAGGGCTGATTTGCTGGCCTACTTGCCCCTGCCGGGTGGATTGGCTCTGACCTGCACTGCACCTCACTGCACTTCATCTACCGGTCTTTCACATGGTTACTTCTTGAAGAAACCTCAAATGTATTTCTGCTGCACCTTACTTTGTACCCTGTCAAAAAAACTTAATCATCAACATTACACAAATAGTATAGTTAACAGCCATATTATAATCTGATTGAAGAAAAAATTATTTAATGTGAAGCTGTTCTTGGACATTGCAACATAACATAAAGATTTCTATTTTAAGCATCGCGGCAACACAAATAAGCACAAACTCTAAGGAGCTTTCAACATTTCAACAGCTTTTCAACAACTATAATTATAATTTTATAGTTACAAGCAGTGTTGGGGGTAACGCATTACAAGTAACGCGAGTTACGTAATAATATTACTTTTTTTCAAGTAACTAGTAAAGTAACGCATTACGTTTTAATTTACTAGAAAATATCTGAGTTACTTTTTCAAAAAAGTAACGCGAGTTACTTTTTTCCATTTATTGACTAACAGTGCGCTGTGTGAACATGATCTTACTGTATTTCTAATCTAGACTAAATGTGAATGTGTATTAATTCATCCCACTCGCAAAAAACAGATTCAGTATTCATCAAATGAAATAAAACAGCGAAATGCAAACTCAGAATATGACGCAAACCTGCAATAATGAAATATGTTAAACAACATATTTGTTTATAAGCATAACAACAATTTGTTTATAAACATAAAAACATAACAATTATGTTAAACAACATATACTGTATTGCACATTTTATTTCATTGCACATTTTACTCCTTATTTTTTCTTATTATTTGTACCTATATATATATATATTCTCTTGTGTTATGTTAAATTCTTTTTGCACTGTCCGTTGAGCGGACCTGTCCTGCTTTACATTTCACTACTGATTATATCCTGTATAATTGAGTATGTGACGAATAAAAGAACCTTGAACACAAATATACCTAATCTCATTTTATTAACCAATTTGTTTGCTGATGATCCAGTTCAAACATACTAAAAAGCTAAAATTACTTTAGATAAACTAACAATTGTGCTTCGTTTTTTTTATTGCTAAAGAGTGTCGAACCTTCTTTTTCTGCGTTCTACTGTACAGACGTGAATTTACTCTTCCTTTAGCCTGAGAATTATTCATTACACTTTTTGGTGTGAAAGGGATTTTACATTTGCTATAAATATAACTTGTATTAAAAACAAACAATCAAGCCCTGCTCATTTTTTTAAATTAATGCGAAAGTAACGCAAAAGTAATGTAACGCATTACTTTCCATAAAAAGTAACTAATTAACGTAATTAGTCACGTTTTAGGGAGAAACGTAATATTGTAATGCATTACTTTTAAAAGTAACTTTCCCCAACACTGCTTACAATGAACAGAGACGTGGTCTGCAGCCTGCGAAATCACGCTTCTCCTTTTTGAGCTGTGTAATTGACAGCACTCTGATCCAATGGTATCGTATGGAACTGATTGGCACCGAACCAGACAGTGAGCAGGTGTGTACTACTCATTGGTTCTACTTCAAGCGACGCTTCGCTGCCGATTAATGTATGACATCAGCGGCAGCGCGTGAGATTTTAAATGCACCCAGAATGCTCCCGCACCGCAGATGTTATACTATGATCAGTCTGCGCTGTTGATGGAGTAGGGGGAGCCTGCAGACCTGGGGCAAGGTAGATTTACGCCCCAGGCAGTTTTACGCCCCTGTTGTTCCTGGTGGAGAATGATATATGGCGAAATAACATCATTCAAATCAACGCACAACACTTACTCATTAATACACGTCCCATTCATAGATGTTGACTTTTTTTGTTATTTAAATGTAAATGCTACATTAAAATAACAGATAGATCGTGTAATGATGCACTAATGACATACGTTATAGATATGATTTTCACTGTTGGTATTCAGACATAACCCACAAAAGACAACTGAATTTCAATTTAGTTTAATGTTATTGTGAATTGAAAAATTAATACACATAGTTGGATCAGCTGGACAATGTAATGATGTGATCAACTGTAACGTAGTTACCATAGGTTTTCATATAGATTGTGTGATAAAGTTACATTCAGATAATAACCAAATTTATCCCATCAGACATACAGTGTAATGATATGGGTCATTGATAAGATATCTGTTGTATTCACTACTGGGTGTCATACAGCTACAGAACTTTATTTAGACAGACAGAATTCACCCCTTTCTAAAAATCCAAGCCATCTGAGAAGCCAAAGTTGTTCACTTTGTTGTGAACAACAAGTTTTTATCAACTATTTATTAATGACACGCAGCGATGACCCTAGGCTAATATTCTTTACGTGTTGTTCTATCCTATCAAAATGTTCCCTCAGACTGATAAAAAAATTAATAAAAATAATTTGGACAGTTCTAAAGAAAATGGTTAATTGTAAAAAATGTCAGGATGTCATGTTTGATCATGTTTCCTTTATATTATCCCTGCAATATGAATATGAACAGGCTGCACTAATACATTTAAATATTTTAATTACATTTCAGTTTTCTGAATATAGTTTATCAAGATTAGAAATGGGGGTATTGTCATGTTGAACTTTTACTAAATGTTGGAACATTTACATTTCCTTAAGTAGATAAAATGCTAGAGAAACCACACACCTTTGTGAGGTGCAAGTTAAAGAGAGCATGAAGAAAGAGTATAAATGCTCACTCACTTAAGTATGTTTATTATTTCCAACATTTCGTCAGGCAAGCAGCCTTTGTCAAGATACAGCTTACTAGAAAATGGAGAGCATCACAAATATAATCAACAATTAATCACAGAACAACATCACAATTAATTAGCCAGCAAACAATTACAATAATCTCTTAACTTTATATGAATAAAACAAGATACACCATAAACAATTGAGCACCAAAAATCACAAACATGATAAAAACCATATTAAGTTCAAATAAACTTTAATTAGATATTAGATGACATAAAAATTTCGACATTTCAAGATAATGAAATTTATAAGAAACAACTCAAATCAAATCATCTTTTTACATTCAAACCATATGGGATCAAAGTTTTTAATGTGTGATTTATCATGTTTGTGATTGTTGGTGGTCAATTATTGATAGTGAATAATTAGTTTTCTTAATATAAAATTAATTTGCTCCAGACTCTACCCCATAGTTAATATAAAATTAAGAAACCTCTACAGAAACCTTTAGAAACAACCTCTACAGCCCTGAACGTCAGCGGAGTCTAAGACACATAGATGAGCCCCAGAGACAGATCTCCAGTGAGGAACTCGTCACCTAGACATCCATCTGGGAAAGACCACTGGAACCAGTGGACCACTTACACTCTGACTTTGATGCAGTTGGAACAAAGTACTGGTTTGTCTGGCTGGAGGGTAACTGGCCCCCCGGCTGAGCCTGGTTTCTCCCAAGGTTTTTTCTCCGTTCTGTCACCGATGGAGTTTTGGTTCCTTGCCGTTGTTGCCTCTGGCTTGCTTAGTTGAGGAATCTTCATTTCCAGCGATATCACCGACTTGATTGCACAGATATTATTTAAACTGAACTGAGCTGGACGATGCCATCAATTCAATAATGAAATGCCTTTTACTCAAAAATGAGTGTTAAATCCTGTCATTTTACATTATTGACACAATTTTCCTATTTTGATATTGTGCAGTGCTTTGTTACAATTTGTATTGTTAAAAGTGCTATATAAATAAAGGTGACTTGACTTGACTTTTAGTTGTTTGCTGTAATAAAAATACTTGTGTGCAGTTAAATTCTCTTTTTTTTTTACATACATGCCTATTATAAATCTGTCATTTGTATGTTCATACATATCCAACATGTACTCTAATGTTGCTGCAAAATCCATGTGCAGTGTGAAAAGAGTAAACGGTTAGAAGAATATCTTACCAGAAAAGGCCATCTCATGCAAGCTAGAGACAGAAAACAAAAAATTTACAAAAAAACAATTAAATAAGTAAGACAGAGGGAGTAAGCCTACATAGAATATGAGGCAAGCTTACATGTGATTAGGTCAAATACAGCCAGACAAACCATCAACCTGACCATCAATATTGTCTTTGCATATAAATTATAAAGATGTCTCTTGGCATATTGAAATGAATTGATTGCGACCTTTGGCTAATCACTTATAAATTATACTTGTTGCATGGTTGCTGAACAACAATAACTTTAACGAGTATGTAACATACCTCTTTTTCGTCTTGCTTCTAGATTTGATTTAGGTTTGATTCAGTTCTGATGGCTCATATACTGTGCGGCCTCCCCCTACTGGACACATCAGGAACAACAGGGGCGTAAAACTGCCTGGGGCGTAAAACTGTCTGGGGCGTAAAACTGTCTGATCCAGGTCTGCAGCCTCCCCGTATAGTGTTGAGGGGGCACAGGGGTGGGGGCAAGCACATTTTGAGGGGGGCCGGTGCCACCCCGTGCCTCCCCTCTAGACACGCCCCTGCTCGTTAGCCAAGCATTCAAATAATGTATCTCATAATTTTGTACTGCAGTTACATCAAATGCTCATTATTATGCTTTAGCTTGAACAAATAATGTTTGCTTGGATTTTTCTATTGTCCTCATTTGTAAGTCACTTTGGATAAACGCATCTGCTAAATGAATAAATGTAATTATTCATAATTTATAGTTGTTATAATTGGGAAGTACATATGAGAACGTGTGTAACAAGGACACCTTAAAATAAAGTGTTACCTAAGATTTTGGTAATAATGTTACAGTTGCTATCCATAAAACAGCTAGTTAGTTACCCTTACAAAAATGAATCATGGTTTGTAGTAAAAGTGTAGTTACCATGGTTTTTTGGCATATTGATTACCATTTGTATAACTACTATTTTACTTCAAATACTATGGTTGGCGTATATGGTTAATTTGTGGTCATCATGGTTTAACTATAGCAACCATGTTTTTGGAGGTTTAATTTGAAGTAAAACCATGGTTAATTGATGTCTCAACCCCAGCTGATTTGAAGTCCAACAATCCCTAGATTCATTTTTATAATTTTCATGACTAATGACACATGACACATGAAGTCACCAGAGCAGCAGGCGAGCTTGGAGTAATGGAAAGATTACTCAAAGGATGGAAATATTGCCACATTGATTTTATAAGGAGAAAAGATGATCTGAACACTGATGTGTAAGTTGTGGCAGTACTTTACTCTGGTATTACATGGCTTGCCCTCATCCCTCTGATCCTGATAAATTGTATTACTATAATAATAAAAAATAAACTTTTTAGAAAACAAAACCTTTTCTCATGAATTTATGCAATTTATTTTGATCAAATACATCATGAAATATAATCATATATGGGTAACAAAGAAATTATAGCTACAATTAGTTTCAAGCTACATAATGAGAATAATACAATACTTTCACTTAACTGTTAATATCAATCACCACTCAGTGTTTGCGATCCAGTGTGGATTTTGGTCAAATGATAAGGCAGAAATATATTGTTAGTAACATTTTCAGAATATTTTGGTTAAGATACACAATTACTTACTTCTGTGGGCCATGAAGGAAAGGTAACATTACTAGTAGTGTAACTAATTACTGTTGCCAGAAAGTGTTAAGTACCATAATAATATTGCATTTGAAAAGAGTAACAAGTAATAAATTACATTTTTGAATAACGAACCCAACACTGGTTGTAGTTATCAAGATATGCTGCTTCAAGCTGATCATTATCTTAGCATTTTATATCATTTATGTGAATGAAATGAGCTGCCTGCCAGATGTATATAAAACATCTGCAGCTCACAAGACAGTGAGACGAACAAGAGCAACACTGACTGCTCCAAACCCAGAGACCGGCCTGTAGATAACATCCTTGCCTGTTCAAAACAGAGAAAACGTTTACCTCAGGAGCTCATCTCAGAGCGGATGAAGAGCTCATAATGACCACACACAGAGAGATCACTCATGAGCTGACCTCACTGTGACTGTGTGTGTGCATCAATGGGCCGTTTGGGACAGCCTATGAATTATTAGGAGCACTCTTGAGCTCTGGGGATCAGGTTTCCCGGATCACTGAGTCAGACCGGAACCGATTCAGTGATTCGACTTTCTCTGTCTGGATCCTTCAAATGCTGCAATCACAGATCAATCATTGAGTGCGGTCGGGTCACGAGTTACACCCTTCAAAATAACAAGAACCGGTATGGTAAAAAGGTTACATATTATGCTTTGAAATGTAGTGAAGAAAAATGAAATGTTCCTCAAAAGGAAAATAAAATAAAATAAGAGGGCAAAGAGATTTACTGCATTTAGTTGGCAGGTAACTGACACATGTGTGTCCTGCCATGTTATTTGTATTTAAACCACACTGATACACTTACATACTATATGGCAGAGGTCTTCAACCCTGCTCCTGTGGACCCACTCCTTGAAAGTTTATTTCCAACCGGCTTCAGCACACCTGCCTGCAATTTTCAAGCAGTCTTGAGGAGCTTGATTGGTCGCTTCAGGTGTTTTTGATTAGGTTGTAGCTAAACTCTTCAGGATAGTGGGTCCCTAGGAGTAGGGTTGAAGACCTCTGCTATATGGCAGTGGTTTTCAAACCTGTCCTGCAAGCACCCCTGCCCTGCACATTTTGTGTCTCCCTTATCAGACACACCTGATTAAACTCATCAGTTTGTTAGTAGAGACTGCAAGACCTGAATTGGGTGTGTCTGACAAGGGAGACATACAAAATGTGCAGGAGTGCTTGCAGGACAGGTTTGAAAACCACTGCTATAAGGTGATCCCAGTTTAAAAATGAAATAGTAATCTACTTAAATTACTTTTTTTATACTAAGTATATTACAAATCTATTAACATATCGCTCGAGATAAAAAATAAAATAAAAGAAAAAAATAATATTTAAACTTTATTTGGGGTACTACTTGTGCACAATATTTTACTATTAAGCCAAAACTGTGTTTTAGTGTCACTCTTGATAAGGATTGTATGATCTTTGAATAATATCAGTCTTTAAATTCAAGACATTTGAAGTGTACCTTAAGTATATTTGCAATAGTTCCACTTTAGCACAATCAAATTTACTTCAGCATATACAGTGCTGCTCACTAATTGTGACACCCTTGATAAATATGAGCAAAGGCAGCTGTGAAAATAAATCTGCATTGTTTAACCTTTTGAACTTTCATTAAAATATTTTACAAAATTCTAACCTTTCATTGGCGTAAAACAATGGAAAGTGGGGTAAACTCACATTATGAAATAAATGTTTTTCTCTAGTTCACGTTAGCCACAATTATTGGCACCCAATTATTGCAACGTCCTTGTGCCTATATAATAGCTCTGAGTTTTCTCCTATAATGCCTGATGAGATTGGAGAACACCTGATAAGAGATCAGAGACCATTCCTTTTTTTATCTGTTGGTATTTGATAGAATCCATGATGCATGCATCTGAACAAGATGAGCAGGACCTTTTGGCAGAAAAACAGGCCCACAACATTAAAGATACAGCAGTACATTTAACCATGGAGTACTTTTTTATCCGTTTGTACTGAACTCATCTGGTAGGTTTACTGCCATAAAGCTCTTTTTTTCAGTTTCACCTGACCATAGAAGCCAGTGCTGTTTGAAGTTCCAGTCGTGTCTGACAACTGAATACGCAGGAGTATGTTTTTGGATGAGCGAGGATAATTTTTCTTGAAACCCTCCCAAACAACACGTCGTGATGTAGGAGCTGACTGTCCCCAAGACTCAACTAATCTCTAGAATTCTCCAGCTGTGATCCTAGATGAGTCTTTCTTTGGCTACTCAAACTCTCCTCAGTATGCATTAGGACGATATAGACACGTCCTTTTCCAGGCAGATTCTTAACATCTTTAGTTGATGGGACCCTTTTAATTATTACCCTGATGGTGGAAATGGGGATTTTAAATGCTTTAGCTCTTTTCTTACAGCCACTTTCTGTTTTGTGAAGCTCAACAATCTTGTTCTGTACACCAGAACAATATTCTTTGGTTTTACTCCTTGTGATGGATGACTAAGGGAATTTGGACTTTGTGTAACTCATATTTATAATCCTGTGGATCAGGAAGTCATGGCTGGACAATTTCATGTTCATAATCATCCTGTGTGCTATTAAAAAAAACATGAAAAGTAAAAAAATCTATATTATTCATAAGAATGACTAGGGGTGTCAATAATGGTAGCTAACGTATGCATTGGAGAAAGATATGTATTTAATAATGTGAGTTTACCCCCACTTTACATTGTTTTACTTCAAGTTTTTGAATGAAAGATCAAAAAGATTAATTATGCAGATTTATTTTCACAGCCAACTTTGCTAATATTTACCAAGGGTGCCAATATTAGTGAGCAGCACTGTACTAAGTTTGACTTATTTACTGCATTAATTCCACACAATTAAAGCGCATTAAGTTCAAAATTAATTGTTCCAATTTAGCTCACTTTAAGTATAGTTTAGTATAGCAAAAGTATAACTGCATTTTATCAAATGCATAATTATGTTACTGTATTTATAGCATACTTGGCATGAAATACATAGATTTCAAATACATCTTAGCATATTTATTTTTCACTCAGGATGTGAAGGAATAAACTTTTCATAGATCATTCAATTCAAAACCATTACACCAATGCGTTAGCCAAAATACCAGCTTGCTTTGACTAAAGCGGTTAGTAATGAAGGCATTTTGAAATTGCAGTGCTTTTGCACCTCACATACGTGAACGACAGATGTCTACAGCATTCATTTATTTATTTGTCTGAAAGCTGAGAGGCAGCATCCAGAGGCCCGTCCAAATCCTGAGATACCGTCATCCGATGGATTTCTGAAGGCAGCACATGATATCCCACTTCTGTGCCTGCTGAGCTGACGGGAAAGAGCATCTGAGAGTTGTCAAATGTAGGTTTTTAACTGTAGGATTTTCTAGCACCAAAGTGCTATTCTGTATCTTGTTGCAGATTATTTGACTATGTTCAAGCTTGTAATGTCTCCGTTGCCTCTTTCTGCCACCTCATCCGGAGCTTGTCTTACAGCAGAATTTCCCAGAGTGACCCAGATATCGAAGGCTTTGTCAAATCAGATAATTCCTGTTTAGACCGCAGTGGCTTTTGCTAGCTTTGAGATTTGGATAAGCAAAGAAAATCTGGATTTTTTTCTGTGATCACAAGCGCTTGATCGGTTTTGAGTGTCCAGTGATCATCAGTGCAAGTGTGCTGACGCAGAGGCACATCATCGTCCAGGTCAGATAAAGCATTTTATTGTTGCGTTTTTTTTTTTGAAGACAATCTGCTGTTGTAGTTTACACTAATCTTAAAATGTAGGCATTCAAGTCAATATTTTATTTAACATAATTCATATTGCAGTTATCGTGAACAACTGGGATTTCAATATACATAACAGAATTGTAACATTGTACGCAACCCTTCCTAACCCTACAATGATCCTCCTCGAGAAAATCCGATCCCACCCATTCCCAACCAGGAAAACTATAGCAAAACATCGTAAGCCTCCCAAGCTCACAACAGCCCAATTTGCAGACGGATATTGTCGATCCCGTGTTTACCTGTCTCTAGCTTCAAGGGGGTATCAATTTGTCAACACTATCAGAATTGGTCAAAGGCGACGCAACACAAGTCTTTTTTTGCAAACATAAAAATAAGTGACTAGTTGAAAATGTGCGGCTCGAGGCAGTTTCGCCAAAACGAAATCGGACGAATCGGGTCCTCAAGCCTGGGTAATGAATAGAAGTGTAATGATCTGTCGCAGGGGTCTCTCTGTGAGTGGGAGGATAAGTTAGCATGTGAATCTCAGCTAAAATAAAAAGTGGGTACCAGCATAGTGGCAAAATACGACTGAATTCTCTGAGCAACAATCACTGACCGGCCTTCCCGAGCTCGCTCCTCAAACCCACCCCCTCCTGTGTTTGGTCAGTGAGTCAGTCAGTGCGTCTCAGTGCATGTAAACGATAAATGCATTCTGGGATGTAAGGGTCGGCGGCACGGGACTATTTGAGACAGCGCTCAAAGTAGGTGGCGCCCACGTATCCGCCGCGCAGCGACCGCTGGACGTTCTGCTCGAAGAGCCGCCGGTTTGTCTGCAGGACCTCCGCTGCCTCTTTGTTCAGGGGGTCTTCAGGATTAGGCTCCTGAAGGAGGGACACACAGAGACCACAAAAACGCCAGCTGGAGTTAACGTGTGTACGTGAACGCCAGCAGGAAACCCAGAGAAAATAAATCAGAGAAACTCAGCAGGGTTTGAGGTTTGCTTCACTGTGATCTAAATACAATGCAGAGCTTAACTTACGAGGAACAGATACTGTAGTCCGTATATGATGGAGTTAATCGTCAACACTGGCTTCCAGTCTTCTCTGAAACAGAAAGAGTGATGTTGAATTTCAGGATCACACCCTGATACTTCATTACATGACTGATAATTCAACAATTGTCCAACTTTTTACCATTTATCCCTGTTATACTCTGGTTGCATTCTGTCATTCACTTGAAAGGCTGTACAGGATATCTTATCGTTTGCAATATACCGGCAAAAAAATCTTCCCATGATAAGAATTAGTCTTCCCACGATAATAAAGATTAAGTCTAGTTGTTGACATATTTATGTGTGCGACAGTGCGGAAGGCGGATGTGAAACTGAGAAAGAGTTTATCGCTAAATGAGGTCCTTCTACAATCTGTAACTGGTTTGGTCAGGGCTGTACACTAGTAGAGGCTGACATTTTTTCGGGAATCCCACGAGTCACGGGAATCTCGCGGGAATCCCGCGGGATGGGAAACAAAATCGCTACGAATCACGTGATTGGGACGGGAGAGGAAAAAATGTAATCGGGAGTGGGCGGGACCGGGAATAGTAATGATACCCAACTTTACACACAAATATACCTTTTATATAAATAAACTATAAACTGTATATTTTAATTCTGAACTCAATTCTAGTTGCCCTGTCTCTTTATGCTCTCCTCCTGTTTGCTTTGGGGTGGCTGGTTAAATGAATGACGCAGTCCGTGATGGACAGATTGTTAACGGCATGTGTTTTTAAGCCTTGTTTGTTTAAAAATGTAAGCAATTAAAAAGCATTTGGGCGCGAAAGACAACTCCTTTCAGTACATGCGCGTTGTGTTCTGTTCTGTGTGACACGCGCGAGACGCCTGAACGGGCAAATACATGAAGTATGTCAAACTACCCCTCTTGGCAAGTAACTTTAGCAATAATTAATCCATATTGAATTTATATACTGGAGTACAGATGCACCGATCAACAGGATATTTGTTTGTTTTATTTTAGAGCATCTTCTGTTCCGTGCTTGCACACAAGTTGCACTGTCGGCACCGCCTTCACGTCCTGTTTCCCTCTTATGAAACCGTGACGAGATCCCTGCATTCAAATTATTCGTTTTTTGTTGAAAGAATAATGTAATATTCCACTGGTTGACAACCATAAATATTTATATGCAAAATATTTGTGTTGTTTTTCGTGTTAAATGTGAAGAATGACAGGTTGGATGCCACACTTATTATTATTATTTTTTTGGCAGAGTATACAGGTGTAATTTGAACTTTAGCTTCAGGCAATGTAACATGATTTTATGATCGTAATTTTGACTTAATTCTTAATATTATGACGTTAATCTTATTTATTTAGTTATTTATTTGAGAAGGATAAACTGATCAAACTGGCGCTGGCCGCTTGGTATTTAAAAATAAAACAAAAAAACTTGAATTTAACAAATTAAATGTTCCAGTCATATTTCTAAATTAAATTAATAAAGAAAGGAAACAAAATAATGACCAATTTGCTATTAAAAACCAAAACTGAACAATTTAAATGGCAGCAACAGCAGCATTGTAATGTAATGGGGAGGAGAGAGAAAGAGCGAGAGAGAGAGAGAGAGAGAGAGAGAGATAGAGAGAGAGAGAGAACTCAGAACGGGCTCAGACTCAGGCGGAGCATTCTGAGAAGCTGCAGGGCTCTATATTCCTTTCCTTGTTTCAATTCAAAGTTCACCAAACTAATTGTGAACAACACTCCCGTCTTCTTCCCATGTTAATTTAATATATATATATATATATATATGAAATAGGTTATTTTTATGAAGACAGACGTTAAAATTAATGTTCACATAATTAGTGCCGTCATTCACGCGGTTCACAATATGTTTTAGCGCGTAATATGTTTTAAGAATGATATTCTGTTTAGCGCGCAATATGTTTTATGCCTAATTTTCATTAATGCATTAATCAAATTTAAGATTTTCTTTTTAATAATATGAATGTTCATGTTCATTTTTTAAAATAGAAATGTCTAGCCTTATGAGCAGTTGATAATCGATGGACTGTTCTGTTAATAAATGCCATCATTCGGTTATATTATATTAATGTTTCAGCACTCATACTTTACAATCATTCATTTTCTTGGGTTAAGATAGACTATTCTCTAATTAATTAAACAGTTTGTTAAAATAAAGATTGAAAGCCTGGGTGGTCTCTCTCTCCCCTCTCTCTCTGTTTGTGTGTGTGTGTGTGTGTGCGCGCGCGGGCGGGCGGGTGCATGCACGGGAGGGGTGCGATTTTCGAATAGTAATCGAATAATACCCAGCGATTATCGAATATTACTTTTGCTTAAAATGCCCATCCCTAGTAGCAACTTTACATGGCCGCTCAATATGATGTTAACCTAGAGAAATGTGCGCTATTGAAGTGTTTGTGTGGAGAGTGGAAGCGCGTTTGCTGCAGGACAGGCTCCAGTGCGCTCACTTGCTCTTAAAATCTCCGTAATTTTTGGTCATACAGATAAAAGTAGCCTAATACATCTTTCGAATCTGTAAAGACGTTTATTTGTGTGCACTCAGAATAACAACGAAACGTTGCGCTTTTAAGCAAACAGGATGCGCTTTAGGTCTCATGTGAACTTGAGCGAGAAACTTCGAAACTCCGTCTTTGAAAAATATATCTATAGAGAGTGAAATGTCAAAAAAAAAATTTGAAGACGTGTGTGCTAGCATGGATGATTTACATGAAATTTAATCTGTGCAACACTGTGCATAAGATGGCTTTCGGTTCAATATAATAACAAAAAACGACATTTTGGGTTTTTATTCAACTAATAAGGTGGGCACGCTGTGATTTGTACTATATTTTTACTGTAATTGACAGATTTCGGCAAAAAAACAACAACAACAACACGGGAGTGGGAGTCATTCTTCCGGGAGTGGAACGGGACGGGATTTTCCCCCAGTTTTTTCGTGGGATTGGGACAGGAAAAGATTAATTTTTGTGGGAGTGGGACGGGAGAGGTTTGAGAATTCACTCCCGTGCCACCCTCTACTGTACAGTGCACAAACAAATCAGTCTGAATAAATGCTAGGAATAAATGTAAAGTTACTACAGAAGCACGTGTGCGAAAAAGCTTCATGTGTATGAGCCAGTTTACAAACCTGTTGTCCAATAAAGATATTTATTGACAAACTTTTACATTGTGTCCTAAATGCATGTGATGCGACACCGCGACGAAAAACACTACACGCTGCCGTTTGAACCGAGGCGTTTATACAGCGATCTGTCGCACCACATCAAAGGTGGTAATAAACGGCATTTATTATTTGAATTTCTTGAAAAAAGGACATCGTTTGAAAGATGAGACTTTAAGTATATTATGATGAAATTAAATCACTCAGGCAGGTGACATGCTTTTAGATTATACTAATAAAACCTGTTGCCTTAGTAAAATCAGTCAAGAGACATTGAAGATGGCGAAGATATCTTTTTTGGTATGGTGACAGCTTCTGATCACCAGATTAAACGAAAACTACTGTTTCTAACATCTTGGAAGCATCAATTTGGACCAAAAGAACGAGCTACTTTTCATTTTATGTTGCAGAGCAGTCAAAATTTTGTCAGGGAAAGTAAAACTGAGGCTCTCAGGAGACCTGGACTGTAATTCCCAAAACCACGACTCCATTATCCTTTCCACAAAAACTGGGAAAGACATCAGTTTGTGTTGAGCAGAGAATTTGACAGCATTGACACGACACATCCTAGTTATTATATCGTAACACCCAATGTGTAAGAGTGCACACAATACCTCAAAATATTTAGACAGACGTTGCCTTCGAGGTCAATGTTGGGGTGATAGACCATTGTTTCACATTTTACTTTAGGAGGGTCATGAGGGTATCCCTGTCCTACCTGAAAGAAAAACACCTGGACTTTAATCACTGTTGAAGAGTAATCTAACAAGTAATAACAAGTATCCTATTTTAAAGCAAAAATAATGCCATGACCAAACGTGTCAGCTCAGAGCACTTCAAATACATCTGAAAATGACAATTAAAGAAATTAAAAAACATGTACAAAAACTGTAATCAGTAAGATAAAAAGCTTGTTAAAGAAAAGACTTGAAAAGAAATGTGCATAGCTTGGCTAACTAATGGGTGAAAAAGATATTACATCGATGACAGATCATTTATATTATTCTGGCATTACAGATTTAAGCTTCAGTGCTTAACACAAGCAAACTGTTGACTGCATTGTGAAATCAGCTGTTCCAGATATGCTTGTGTATGTTTTCCTGCAGTGCCGGACCTGATCCGAGCGAGTCTCATCTGACTGGAGACGTGCTTAACATTCACCAGGCGTCTTCTGAAGTGCCACTGTAGATTATACACTATATACAGTGGGGCAAAAAATTATTTGATCCCCTGCTGATTTTGTACGTTTGCCCACTGACAAAGAAATTATCGGTCTATCATTTTAATGTTTTTATTTTATTTTAGCAGCGAGACCGAAAGACAACAAAATAAAATCCAGAAAAATGCATTTAAAAAAAATATATATAATTTGATTAGCATTTTAATGAGAAACATGACTTAGTACTTGGTGGCAAAACCCTTGTTGGCAATCACATGAGGTCAGACACTTCTAGTTGGTCACCAGGTTTGCACACATCTCAGGTGGGATTTTGTCCCACTCCTCTTTGCAGATCCTCTCCAAGTCATTAAGGTTTCGAGGCTGACATTTGGCAACTCGAACCTTCAGCTCCCTCCACGGATTTTCTGTAAGGCCTGTAAACTGGCTAGGCCACTCCAGCACCTCAATGTCCTCCTTCTTGAGCCACTCATTTGTTGCCTTGGCCATATGTTTGGGTCATTGTCATGCTGGAATACCCATCCACGACCCATTTTGAATGCCGTGCCTGGCTTCAATGTCCTGGTTCTGACGATACATGGCCCAGTCCATCGTTGATGCAGTGCAGTTGTCCTGTCCCCTTAACAGAAAAACACCCCCAATGCATGGGGATGGTGTTCTTGGGTCATTGGCAGCATTCCTCCTCCTCCAAATACAGCTAGTTGCGTTGATGCCAATGAGCTAGATTTTGGTCTCATCTGACCACAACACTTTCACCCAGTTCTCCTCTGAATCACTGGCAATCTTCAGACAGGTCTGTACATGTGCTTTCTTGAGCAGGGGGACCTTGCAGAGGCTGCAGGATTTCAGTCTTCACAGCGTAGTGTGTTACCAATTGTTTTCACGCTGACTATGGTCCCAGCTGCCTTGAGATCATTAACAAGATCCTCCCCTGTAGTTCTGGGCTGATCCCTCACCGTTCTCATGATCATTGAAACTCCACAAGGTGAGATCTTGAATGGAGCCCCAGTCCGAGGGAGATTTCGTTATTTTGTGTTTCTTCCATTTGCGAATTATCGCACCAACTGTTGTCAACTTCTCATCAAGCTGACTGGCGATGGTCTTGTAGTCCATTCCAGCCTTGTGTTGGTCTACAATCTTGTCCCTGACATCCTTGGACAGCTCTTTGGTCTTGGTCATGGTGGAGAGTTTGGAATCTGATTGATTGCTTCTGTGGACAGGTGTCTTTTATACAGGTAACAAACTGAGATTAAAAGCAGTCCCTTTAAGAGAGTGCTCCTAATCTCAGCTCCTTACCTGTATAAAAGACACCTGGGAGCCAGAAATCTTGCTGATTGATAGGGGATCAAATACTTATTTCACTCATTAAAGTGGAAATCAATTTAGAACTTTTTAGAAATATTCTTTTGTTGTTGTAATTCTGGCTATCACTGTTCAAATAAACATACCATTAAAATTATAGACTGATATTTTTTTTTCAGTTGGCAAACGTGCAAATCAGCAGGGGATCAAATCATTCCCCCCCCCCCCCCCCACTGTATATTAAAGCAATAAGCCCCAAGAAGCCGTGGTTTACAGTGAATTTATAACAGCTAAGGGCCGTTGTTAGGCATGACTCGAAGCGGAGTAGCTGTTATAAAACCCCATAGCTGTTATAAATGGTTATTACATATACTTAGTAAGGTTTCACAAAATAAAACAGAGCAAACAAGTGTAATGATATTAATAAAAACAGTATTATTCCACGAAACAATGTAGTTCCTCAGAAAAAGTTGTGGTTGGAACCCTTGGTTGCCAAGCAACACAGAAAGTAAACAAAAGTGTAGGTTTTTAGTGTGATTTACAATGGCTTCGAACGTGGAACGGTGTATAAACTGACACATAAGCCTCACTCAGACTGTCAGCCCAAATCTGATTTTTGTGCATATTTAAATAGTCTGAATGGCAACAAACTACATAAAATCTGATTTGTGCAAATCCGTTTTGAGCTACATTTGTATGTGGCTTAGAATCCTATTCAAATCGCATTTCTGGAAATCCGTTTCAGTCTGTCCAGTCAGATCGGATTTAGCTTAGTTTTTCACGTCCTCATGCCACGTAAAATGTAAACACGTCAGATGTTTTTACAGAAAACTTACTGAACATCTGTGCAGAAATAAGCTTGTGTCATTGCGAAGTGCAAGTCATGCGGAAAAACACAATATACTGCTAGCATACATACCTTTTTGTGGTTCGAAAGTAGCGAAGACAAAAAAAAGAAAAGAAGCAAAGTAGCGGAGACGGCAGCATGGAATAAAGCCGCACATTCAAGCTTCCTGCATTTCTGCCGCTGCCTCACAAGATGAAATATAATTGTACAGGGCAACCGCGACGTAAGACAATATCTGTATATCAAACTGTATTGCTGTTGCTCCAGTTTTTAGCGTAGGCATAACAACACAACGGCATTACCATAGAAACCAATGGACATTCAGTAAAATCGAAAGAGCGTTTATGGATGCACAAATAGGATATGGACAGTTGCGATGCGCTGTGTGGACAGTCAGTTATTCAAATCAGATTCCATCCAGATATGCACAAAATCGGATTTGGGCTGACGTCTGAACGAGGCTAAACAATCACATGAGAACTGGGACTGCTTCTAAAATCAAGCTCAATAAGAAAAACTAAACTAAACATACCAACAAATGTACAGCACCTATCAATAAATATGTCTTTTTTTCATTTATGACAGTATTTTCTTTGTACTGGTTAATCAAACAGCTTTTGAAATTTATCATACAACATTTTCTAAATAAAATCACAGAATTTGACTAAATTCTATGCTCTTAAATAAAGCACCAGCATTTTTGCATCTATCGTGTTTTAAGCTAAATCAACTAAGCCTGTAGTATAAAGACATACAATTCCATGTAAATCTACCAATTTTATAGATAGAGTTTTGACTTTATGGCTGTGGCAGCAGAAAAAAAAGACTTATCACGTCTGACTACTTTGATAGTAGGAAGAAATAATACGGAAGTCACGGTGGACAAGCAACTGTTTGGTTTTCCATGTTCCTTAAATGTTTTTCCATCAAATTCAATGTTGACCAGCAACTGTATTTTTTTACACATTCTTCAAAATATCTAAAATAGCATAATATTCAAAATAGCACTAGAAAGAAATTTCATACAAGTTTGGGACAACATGTGAGTGAGTAAAGAAATGACCGAAATTACATTTTAGGGACAACTATCAACTAAACAACTATCCCTTTAATGACAGTCGGCCGCATGTTTAGTACTGTCCCTTTAGGACATGCACTCATCTAATATGCAGGCACGCATCCGTTTTCTCTCAACTGTTATCAAAAGATAATATAGTTCAGTAATCAGGCGCTGTTTGACAGGGTTAGTGCGCGCGCTTCGGGGTGTACATGCTCAGAAAAAGCGCAGGTCAGACCAGTGCGAGAATGAAACATTTAAAAGCACATGCAAATAAAGTATTTTTGTGATTGCGAATAAGTGCAGGGTCCTGTGAGAGTAACTCTACCGCTGAGTTGACACTGATGTGAATGTCGCGCTGTACAGTATCTTGAGACGGCGGTGCCAGAACTGTAACTGACAGAATATGCGCTGTAGCACAATACCACAATATATCGCACAACCCTAATGTAGTGTTCATTTTTACATTTCAGTGATTATAGAGTTAGCTGTTTTTTCTTCTTATCTACTGAATAAAATTTAATCACTTTAAACTCTTTTTTAAGCTATTATCCATTTGATCCAACCCTTAAATGATCTGAGATGACCAAACACCTGAGAAGAGATGATGCCAACCCCTCAAACAGTATACAGAATTAACCAAATTTTGTCATAAGTGATCGATATAAATCTATCGTAGAAACTTAATTTCCTGTACAGCTGATATGCAATGATTGCATCGTGAAAAGCGCTATACAAATAATCTTGAATTGAATTATATTATATCTCATGCTTCAGAACAAGGTCTTTTTTTCAGATCCAAGACCCATGTGAAAACATTATCAAAGATATTAAATTAAATTTTAAATCAAAGAAATTTAATTAAATCCCTTTCTGATGCGCTCTGTAGATCCTGGCTTTTTATTTTGTGTACTTGAATGAATCTGAATTTTTTAATTGCAAGGCCTAAAAACAAAAACATATCCCAGTTCTCAAGAACTACTGTTACATTTGGAAGTACAGCTACTGATCTACTCACTCTTATATTATTACATTGTTAGGTACTGATCTGTCGTGGGTCTTTAGTTGAGTGTTGTTCACAAAACCCGAGTTGCTGTTTACCTTAAAACTGAAGACAAATTTTCCACCTTTATAGAAACCCTGCAAAAGAACAACACAGAAAATTATAAATGCTCATGATCCATATCAGACAGAGTAACATGCTGCTAAGAGAGGACTCGGCATGAGCAACAGCACAGATCCACCGGCTGCTGGGACACCTGTATAACCACAGCATCAGAAATGTTATCAATTCAAATTCTGCTTATCGATTACAAATTTCCATTCTAATGTGGTTTAAAAATGTCTAAAAAAAGTCAAACTTTTAGATATCAAAACATATTTACTTTGTACCTTTTTGCAAAACATTTAATTACTGGACTCGATTAAGAGCTGTTTGTGTGCAAAATAGAGCTGCACAATTCTGGATAAATTGTGAACTTTTTTGTTAATAATTTTTTTAGTTCTCTCACAATTTTGAAGAAAAATATTAGACAACTAAAAATCTGATGGAATTTATGAATGGAATAATTAAAAGACTCAAGATTGACTTGATTCATTACTGGATGAATCAGTGTTTTTGAATGAATGATTCATAGAGAAACACACTTTTAACAGCCCCTTTTCGCCAGCTAAAAATAAAATATAGTGCACAAAGGAATTGATAGGTGGAATTTAAATTTTACAAGCATCCGATTCTGGAATTGGAATTTATTTTTCGCTCCGCAACCCTAGGCATGAGTGATCTGTGCTCTGTTCATTGAGTCAGAGTTGATGGCGTGCGTTCGGATCAGCACTGTAAGACACTCAGACCTCACGAGCTGGCAAACACTGCGGTTCAGAGACGGTCAGAGAGAGGGAAGCGTGCAGACCTCGTCTGGGGAGATGATGAGCTTGAAGTTGAGCAGGTCGTCTTGGTCAGGGAACACAATCTCACACGTCTTTGGCAGGTTCAGCTCATTGATGTCTGACACAGAACAAACAGCAGCAGCATTACTTTCACTTTCATACAGACACGATGCTAAGCGCTCACACAACCACAAACCACTGAGCGTTAGTTATGAAGGTTTTGTTATGATTGTTGTTAAATTTGATCAGAGAGCCCAATCGTTCAGACTGGAGACATGCCGGTTGGATTTCTGCTCATTACATTGGCTGTTTGTGCTGATTTAAGTCCTTTTTTATAATTTTAATTAACAGCAGAGTGAATTAGGATTTTTTTAGAGCTGCAGAAGCCCTGATTATAGATATACTGGCTGACCTGTTCCTCATGTTCATGTTTCAAACCAATCCACTTTCAGTGCATTCACATTAAAGCAGAGGCGTTTAGTAGATCAGTACATTATTGACCTAGCTTACAGAAATATGGAAACAAATGCTTTGCTGATCGTGATAAAGCCTTTTGTGTTTACATGTGCATTTTTATTTATATAAGAGTGAATCTCAGCAATATTCCAGCCAGTCACGCTGCAATGTAATATTGACAGCTAGCAGTTGAAGTGAGCACTGCAGTCCAAATTCAGAATTTTGTTATTAATTTTATTTTTTATTTTATGCATTTAGCAGACGCTTTTATCCAAAGCGATTACAGTACATTCAGGTTATAACTTTTTTTTGTCAGAATATTGGAGAGTGTTGTTTTCAATGGATGCCGAGGCTTTTTAGGTCGGAAGAATGTGTGATCTCTGACCCAGTTTGTTTGCTGGCTTCAATGGCTGCAATTTGCTGTGTTTTCCACCAACTGGCAACCTGGGGTATTGAAATACTATTGGGTAAACTGTCAGTGGGCGGAGTCACATGGACCAAAACAAAAACATTCTGGCACTGAATGCACATTTCCCAGCAGAATAACTGATGTAGTGTTGTTTTTCAGAGAAACGAGTGTGTGAACCTAGAATGTCTCCTTAATTTTTGCAAATGTGTTATTTTTATGCTTTATTACAGTAAAAAAAAAATCACAGCACCTTTAAATAATATTAATTAATAGCCATCTGGAATGAAAAAATTTAAGGCCAACTGATCGATAATTCACATTCAAAATGATATCGGGGTCATATGATGCGATTTCAAGTTTTTCTTTCTCTTTGAGTGTTCCAAGCTGTTTGTGCATAGATAAGATCCCTGAAGTTGCAAAGACTAAAGTCTCAAAACCAAAGCCTAAAACAGCTCATATAAACACGCCCCCACGTCTACGTCACTGTGTGGGAAGATTTGCAAAACACCACCCAAATGTATACGCAAAGAAAGAGGGCGAAACTATTGTTCTCGCTATAGTATTGTTGCTGCCAGCGCCATGTGTTGGAGACACTGTGTTTTGTTGTGAAAGCGAAACTACTTTGTTTGGGCTCAGTCTCTCACGGCCAAAGCAAACGCTCCGCTAATGTTCCGCTCACACTCACCAGTAAGCCAAATCCCGCTCAGATCACGCTTTGACATTACAATTCTCCAGTAGGCCTATTTATTTCCCCTCGTTTATAATTCAATTATTGAATAAATGTCTCAATTAAATCAGTAGTCCGAACGGTTATGTAAGTAAGTACCGGTTATGTTTCAGGGTGACGTTATTAATTTAAATGTACTAAATAAAATTTATTAATTTAAATACGTCTTGTTTTTGAAGCCCAATGGCAAACCTTCATAAAAAAAATTAAATAATTGAAAAAGTTGCCTATAATTTTCTATTAAGTTATTGTGCAACAGAACATTCAAAAACACACACACAAGACAGGGCTCTAGAGTGCGACCTAATTTCTCAAGTGTGCGACTAAAAAAATCGGAGAGCGCACCTGTGCGACCAGCTGTTCAAGAAAAGAAAAAAAGTATCCGCGACTCTGAGTCTCCCTGTGCTTCTACAACAGACACACATTAGGCTAATATCGTGGTCTAAACCAATCAGAGATAGTGAAGGGCGGACCCTAAACTTTTGTCTATGATGCATTTTTGCTATTCCCAAATCAGAAGCGAGATCGCGCTCACGTGGACATGAAAGCCCTGTTTATGATAGAAGAGAGAACTAACTATTAAAACATGCTTACACTTTAGGCCTGTGGCTGTTATATTAAACTAAGTTTATTTAATGGGTTTTTATTTTATTTAGGCTTCTAAGGATTATAGCCGCGTTTCTTCTAGCACAACTTCCTTCTCTTCACAGCGGCGCGCATTCGTTCCTCCCTGACCTAACATGAACGTCAGAATCAGATCAATCGTTTGTCGATAGTTGTAAAAAGCCGTCTTTACAGTTACTAAATTGCTGGACATGTTTGATAATAAAACGCTGAAAGTACAATCCGCACGAGAGACGCTGTTCCTCAGGCTAAAGTGTTAAAGTGTGTGCGTGTGTGTGTGTGCCTGCGCGGCGCGCTCTAAAACTGACAAGCAAAGTACACTTTGAGCTTCAGATGCGTCCAAGCGATCAAATACACAAAATGCATGTAAAAACGGCCGGCTTGGAGAGTATTCACTTAAACACAGTTTATGTCTTAAAGTGAACGAGAACAGTTGGGAGAAAATTGTGTGACAATATTATGTTTTAGTGACAGACTGGTGCTTCATTAATGTTAATCAAAGAACAAAATACAAAGAGAAAATCACTCACAGCTCTTAATCTGAATAAAGTAATAGCTTTAAGCATTAATCTATCGATACATATAGTGAAAACTATGCATTGTTCATTTACATTTGATCACTTTCAGATTTCTTTTGTAGCTATTAGGCCTACTTACCTGAACCGTATGGTATGACAAATGGTATATTTGTCGGTTTGTTTAACGTTGTTTCTTTGTTCATGTTCTTACTGTATCTTATGTATATAAAACACTAAAAATGCCTGCACACTGGTGCATTTACAAATTTATGTTTTATATTTATTTAAATATTTATTTAACATTTCAGAATATAAAGCAATGTTAATTAAGCTGCTAATCTATCATATGAATATAGATGTATATATATATATATATATATATATATAAAAGTACAGATAAGAATACCGTTAAAGTACCGGATTGATAAGAGGAGTAATACCGTTAAAACCTTAACGATACCCATCCCTAATTAAAATACAGTATGAGCACAGACAGACCAGGTGCTTTTGTTTCCTCTTTAAATACTTTTTTTTTCATAATGTTTAGTGTAATTATTTGGTAGTCTGATGTGGGATGGGGGCACTGGATTTTTTTATAGGTTTAAGGGGAGGGTTTGAGAAGCACTGCACTAGCATCCCTTCATTCAGACACAGTGGAAGATCTGATAAGAATCAGTGTAGAGGGGTCAAGTCTGGAAGATGTTGATGCTAGAGAGAGTGTGTCCAGCTGGTTTAGCCGAGGCCAAAGATCAAGAAGGCCAAACTACAGGAGATGGCCATCCGAGGGCCATGTGACTGCAATGGAGGATAGTCCATAAGACATTGAGCCATGAGATGTTCAGTTTTACGCCCTTAAAACACTTAATTTAGATTTAATTTTATTTCATTTATCTTGAGATGTTTTAACTTTAAGCACTTTAAGCACCAAAACTTTTTCTGTAAGTTACCTTTCTTGTAGAATTGTGCTTCAAATAAAGAACGTTATGTTGACCACATTGTTAGTTAATCGTTTACTAGTCAATATTGCCTATACGAAAATTTGGGTGCACCTAACTTTTGTGCACCTAAGAAAAAAAGTTAGGCGCACCCGTGCAACCAGTGCAAAATGTTAGTCTAGAGCCCTATGTAACTCAACAATGAATTATTTCGTAGCGTATATATAAGAAACACTTTCTAAAATTAAAATAGACCAAAACTGCGGGGAAATGCGGTCTATTAAAACTGTCAATCTTCACAGGATTTTATAATTTTCTTTTAGAAACATTAGCTTAGACAAACCATTGCTTAGCCTATTCCACAGATTCTCGAACTAGCAAATTAACAAAGGGCATTTTGGGTTGAGCGAGCGAAGCTGAATCTTCAGAAAGGCGCTCTCAGCTCTGAAGGAAATATGACCGCTACGCTCTCCACCGCTCACATGCTCGGGTTTGGGCTTCCAAAAGAGGACACAACTAGAAATCAGTGGTTAAGTTGTATTTACAACACCGTTCCAGAACAGTTCAATGCAAATATTTGAGTGTATACAGCACATTTTACGGGGGACTATTTCATGAACCTGGGAGAGTAAACAAAGGCTGTTTCTATAAAGTGGGGCAATTCCAACATTGCAAGGACAGTTTGGCGCTTCTGACTCACAGCCTGTAAGTACGTTTCTGCTACTGACGATTCAGACGCGAGCTTTGAGCTGTGTAGAGTAGTGCTTGTTGTTTGTCGTTTCACCGATCACAAATGCACACATGGTAATGTTTACGCAGGGCGATGCAACGGGACATGTACAAAGACAGTATAAGTCATTACAATCAATAATTATGTCCCCACTGGATGCAACAAATGCCTCGTTTATAATAGGGCTGGAATGATTATCGACAACATTGACAACAAAAAATTGACAAATATTTTTTTGATCTAATTTGTTTTTTGATCAAATATTGTTTGATCTCATATGACCTAATGTAAGAGCCTGCAATACTGCGGTTTGACTAGTGTGGCGCTGTAGAGCAATACTGTAGTTCGGCGCTTCAGTTTAGAGCAAATGCATTCAAACCTGAGCGGCGTTTGGATGAATATGTAAATATATATTGCGTGCTTTTCAATCAGTAATAAAATAAACAACAAAAACTGACAGCAGTGTGAAAGCAGCAGTTAAAAATACATCTGATTACAACGATGTGGATGTTTGCATGAGCTTTGCAGTTCAGTAACGTACTCCAGTAAAGTCCAGTCACATCATGTTTATTTATATAGTACTTTATGCAATAGATGGCCTTAATTCAAGCAGCTTTACGTTATTAAACATGAGTCAGTGTCGCTTTCAGTTAGAATTACAACTTTATTTTCTGTTATAAAGCAGCTCCATTGTGGAGCTAGCCAATGATAAAATATTTGTATTAGTGGGAAAAAAATGTTTTCATTAAAGTGACAGTTTGTTTTACAGAGATCAAAGCTTAATCTAGCTAAGGACTGTTTTGGTAATCGAAACCCTATAAAGGTATTTTAAGACATTATGTTGTGAATAAAATGGTTTATCCAAAGCCTCTTATCATTTACCTTTATTTAGTTTCTTATCTATATGACTTACAAAAGGAGATGTTAGGCAGAATGATGATGTCATTCAGTTACTTTTTCGCTAATTAAATAGTGAGTGTCTCTTTCTGTCATCTCATTTTGTGTACCAAATACATTTATTTGTATAATGAATTGATAAGTCATGGGGCAGTCGTGGCCTAATGGATAGAGCGTTGGACTTATAACCCAAGGTTGTGGGTTCGAATCTCGGCTGTGGCAGGAATTGTCCACGAACCCCCAACTGCTCCCCGGGCGCCGCTGTGTCGGCTGCCCACTGCTCCAGGTGTGTGCACTTGGATGTGTTAAATGCAGAGAACACATTTCACTGCTGGTTATACTCTGTATAATTCTGTATGTGACAAATAAAAAAATCTTCTTCTAAGTTTACAATAAGGTATCATTTGTTAACATTAATGTATTAATTAACATGAATTAACAATGAACAATACATTTATTACATTTATGTATTAATCTTTGTTAATGTCGGTTAATAAAAATGCAGTTGTTCATTGTTCACGGTAGTTAACAGTGCATTTATCAATGTTAAATAACACAACTTGTGAATTTTATAAATGCATTAGTAAATGCTGAAATTAACATTATCTAAGATTAATAAATGTTGTAGAACTATTGTGCATTCTTAGTTCATGTTAACTAACGAACCTTATTATAAAGTGTTACAAATACTTAATTTTGTAATAGCTAAACACAATTTCAGAAGGAGTGAATCTATGTAGTGCTCACACTGCTCCAGCATCAGCATCCCTCCATCTGAAACCATCCGAGGGATGACCGCGCTTTATGAGCAAACGAACTGTCCCTCCAGTCCACCACAGCTTTAACGCTTCCAAAACATGGTGACCGTAAGACACGTTCGCTTTATATGAACAGATTTAACGTAGGCTTTTATTCAGAAATAAACTCTGATCGACACACATACACGGGGTTCATTAGACCATTACTGACCTTCTGCACGATGAGATCAATGTTTATATGTGAACCCCAGTTTTTCATATAAAACCATTGTGTGTCTTAACAAAACCACCCAGATCATAAAGATTTATGTCAGAAAGACTTGGTTTGTTTTTTACTTTTTGGGGTGTTAACGTTTGGGTGGATTGAACTTTGAATGGAGGGACAGAAATATCTCGTGTTTTATTAAAATACACTCAATTTGTGTTTTGAAGATAAATGAAAGGTAGAGTAAATGCTGAGAAGAGTGGTCAACTTTTTGGATAAACTATCCCTTGAGCTTATTTTAATGTTTGAGTCAAAACGGTGTTTTGTTCCAAAAGCTGGTGAGCAGGTTTACTCCAGTCATCTCTTCAATGAGTCCCACAAGATGGTGTAAAAGCAGCAGATGAATGAGTGTTCCCTGACTGCTTACAAACTGACAAACTTTCCACACAGGAGTCAAAACAGCCCAGAGCAGATGCTGGCTCACATCTGTCCAGGTGTGACGGCAAATACAGATGGACTGAGAGTCGTTATGAGGCTAATACTCGCACATCAAACTCTAGGCCTCAATGTTGTGACTGTGAATGAAACTTGTTAGATTGCTCTGACAGAAAACAAGTGTTGATCTGTGACTTTAGACAAGAGCTTCACTCCCTGCAACTGTTCTGAATTTTCCAAACATCGAGTATATAATAACACTAAAACAGCGCAGACGTATTAAATAGTGCGCTAAAACGTGTTAGCGCGGCGGCTAGTGCTAGTTTCGCTCTCCTCCTTCACTCTTCATCGTTACGAGAACATATGTTGTCATATGTTACATATGTAAACAGTCTGGATCGAAAGCACGACCGAGCTGCACTGATTGTCTCTCTCTCTCTCTCTCTCTCTGTGTGTGTGTGTGTGTGTGTGTTTGATAGATAAAGGTTTGTGGTGGTGAGAGTGTTCTCGTACCCTTCTGTATCCGCAGCTGGGCCGCGCTCGCCTTCTTCCCGCCGGCTCCGGCTCGCGGTCCTCCGGCGGACTCCTCGTCCTTCTTCTGCTGTTTCAGCGAAAAAAGCTTGATCATCTTCGCTCTGTTCTGCGCTAACAACAAGCCCAAGCCAGTCTAGCCCCGATCTGACGACGCTGGTGTGTGTTTTACAGGGGACTGTGCGGAGTGCGTGATGTATTTTACAGCAGCTGTAGAGGGAGCCTGTGTCTGTCTGTGTGTGTGTGTGTGTGTGTGTGTGTGTGTTGCTGCTAATGCTAGCCGCTCAGTCAGACATCTGACTCTGCTCACACTTACTCAAACTCTGCTTCGAGACCAGCAAAAACCACCTTAGTCCGACTCTTCTTCTTCTTTTGGTTTTAATAAAAAAATTATAGTACTAAACTTATTGTTATTGCTATTCATACTATTGTTGTTGCTGCTGTCTGTATCGATTTAAAAACACAGTGCTGACCGCATTAATCGATAAAAAAACGATGAATCGCATCCGGAATAAAAGTTTTTGTTTACATAATATATTTTTGCGTACTGTATATATTTATTATGTAAATATAAACACACACACACGCATGTATAGATTTCAGAAAAACGTGTTATGTTTGTATAATATATATTTTTATATATAACATAAATTAAATGAATATAAATATATACATGCAAATATTTTCAAAATATATACTGTATGTTTGTGTGTTTATATATATATATATATATACACATAAGTATACACAGAACACACACACACATATGTAAACAAAAACTTTTATTTTGGATGCAATTAATCGTGATTAATCTTTTGACAGAACTAAAACACTACCTTGTATTTTTATTTATTTAACTGATATGACATCTGAAGCATTATGCTAAAAAATGCAATATAAATAACAGGAAGCC
Source organism: Oxygymnocypris stewartii (assembly GCA_003573665.1). Classification (NCBI taxonomy): domain Eukaryota; kingdom Metazoa; phylum Chordata; class Actinopteri; order Cypriniformes; family Cyprinidae; genus Oxygymnocypris; species Oxygymnocypris stewartii. The sequence goes on from QVTF01001641.1 coordinate 149,182, forward strand.
TGTTTGTGTTTTGGAGTAGCTACAGCACTAACTAACGGACCACATTTCCCATGATGCCTTTCGGATGTGACGAATAGATCGGGAGGAGCTTTCGTATTTTATTATTATTATTATTATTATTATTTTAATCTCCATATTTTTATTTACCATATTTATTTATTTGATTTGTGTGAGCAGAGTGTGATGGCATCAGGATCGTGTAAGAGCTGATCTGGCTCACTGGGACAGCAGATGCGTTACAGTCTAATAATATGCACACATACAGCAGACGAACACAATAGGAAAGGGCGAACAAAAGGCACGTTTATCCGTTTACTCTTTCAGTTCAACCGAGCGTTTGGGAATCATACGCGCCTGGACTATCGGCCCTCTGAATCACGGATGAGGATTTTCCAGACGCACAAACGATCCCTGTGATTTTAATATTTGAGGAGCCTTGGGGAAACACACCGAGAGACGAGAGCAGAAGCTGGAATCATCGCGTCTCGATGGGCTGCGGTGGATGTGATAATGATGATGGCAGTTTAAGCGAGTCACTCATGTAAACCTGTGATAGGAGCCTGATAAGAGCAGGAAAGTCGAGCGGAGAAACAAGGAAGCGATCTCTCTCTCTCTCTCTCTCTCTCTCTCATTGCGTCCATCTATCGCAAGAAAACATCAATCTAATGCTCAATCTAGGAGTATGCGACTCCACGCGAGCAGGTGAGTCGCTGTTTGCTCGGTTAGTTCGTCTTGTTTTGTCGTGTGTCTGTGGACCCGAGCGTCTGATTAAAACACTTCTTCGTGGGCGACGTTCCTCCCAGATCATTGTTTTTATTAAAGCCCATCTGAGTGAGTGCTAGCAGCCCTGGTTAGTTAGTGGCGCTGCTGAATGAACCTGCTAACCCATGCTAGCTGGCGGCTCGGCTCCGCTCGTTACGGACGATCCGCGGGGGTTTATCGCAGCGTGTTTTTCTGTATGTGAGATAAACGACAGTCTAGTCTCATCATGGGCTGCTGTGGTGGTTTTCCGCGAAGGCAGCAGTAGACGTGAAGCTCTAGCGTGCTGCTGGGTTAGCTGCTCGTGTTAGCAGTGTTCGCAGGGAATCGGTAAAGTGCATGTCGTAACGACACTGTCAGCACGGCATTCGTGCTAAATATCTCCAGGTTTAGTCCTAGTGAAGGAATGTCATCTCTGAAGCCCTGCCGTGATTTCATTGTTTCTGAGCTGATCTTCCTGTGTTTAATTTTAGGCCCATATTTCGCCTGACACTGTGTTATGATGCTGTAACTCTAAAGGAAATAATATGGTAAGGAGAATAATATGGTAAGGAAGTAATTGGTAAGGAGAATTTGCACCAAAATACTATAGTTATTAGGGTTTGTGTTTATAAAACCACTACAATAAGGATGCAAATGACAGCAATATTATGAAATATCACACCGATGTCACTTAAATGACCATGACTCCATGTAGAAACAGTAAATGAATGTAAAGTCATTGTGTTTTCTGCGTCAGTGAAAGTGTCATGTTCAGTGAAGATCAGCAGATGCTGTTGTGAGATTCAATTTAATGAGGAGCACCAATCTCTCTGAAATACTTGATTCTGATTGTTTTGTCGTGGCTTTTAGCAGACAAATGTTTCTCAAATATATCACAACTTTACCGTCTGGGTAATTCTGTACATCCGACGGTTCATCCAGTAAAGCGAAGACTCTCATATACTGGTTCATGTCCCTCGCATCATGAGCTGTCGTCATACAACACACCCCTCTTAGTGTAGGAGAGCTTACTTTCATTATCAGAAATCATATTCAGAAAAGGGGTCGACCGATATGTGTTTTTCAGGGCCGATGCCAATAGCGATTATTACAGATCAAGTAGACCGAGAACCGATATACGTGTCTGGTGTAAAAATTAAAATGAATGCCAAAATTAATAATAACAAGAGCTCTGACAAAAAACGTTTTTTAAATGCTTTTAAACATGTCTTTAATTCTGAAAACTGTTAATAACAACACCATTAAATAAACAGTAATATTAATAATAACATAAGTGCAGGGATCACCCAGAAGCATTCTGTAAACATTTTGTAAAACTTAAAGTAAACGTATTTAGCGTATTGTGTGATTATTCTCAACAAAAGTTGTAATAATTGTTGTAGTTGTATTACGTATATTCTACTGCACCACAGTAAAATATTCGGCTAAACCGAACTTATATTTTGACAGGTTGCCATGAGGACCTTTTAAGTTTCTGTAGCCTATGTATATATGATATGACGATCGTTTTACTCAAATGAAACAGTCAAATGCTCGTGAAGTGACTCTCCGAGCAGTTCTGGGGATGTTGTTCATGTATTTATGTCCTTATTTAGTTAGACGGCAGATGCTGAAAACACAGCGAGCATCACACGCTCTTCAGTATGTATGTGTGCAGTAAATGAAACCGCACGTCTGTGTCATTCATTAACAGAGATGCAGAACATGCAGGATTCATATTTAAATAGTGTTTTTGCGGCTTAATATTTATAGATACTAGTCCATAGTGCGAGTCGATTTAAGTGTACTGACCTACTTTTAATTAATTAATCCAAACTTCGACAAATTCCATGACATGACGCGTTATACGGTAAATTCCATTATATGACTGCATTCCGCGATTCTGCCCGCATTTTCCGCATCGCAGACATCATAGGTTATATTGAGGTGTTTTGCAACTTCAGTGTAGTGGATTGTGATTTATTGCAACTTCAGCAACGTCTGCTGCTGCCTTACCTTTGAGAGACAACTGATGCGTGATCACTGACGCAGCTCCAGTTAGCAAGTGCTTTCGGTGTGAGACTGCCTTCAGTTTTCCGCGTTGATTGGTCAGACTCGTGACTCCCTACATATCAGATGAGCGGTGGGGGGAGATTGCTCTAGGCCACAGAGTGTTGAGCTCTGACAGGCTGCATCGAGCCAAATTTTTGTTAAATAATTTCACCAAAAATTAAATAATTTCACCTATATTATTTATTCACCAATAAATAATGTCACCTGTAAATAGTATGTTTGTTTGCATAATAAAAAAATAAAATAAATTATCGGCAAATCTGTTTTGAAAATGGCAGATATCGATAATCGTAAAAATGCTTCATATCGGCGCCGATAATCGATAAACCCTAAATCAGGATATTTTCGCTATCATGCAAAAAGTTCAGTATTGATTGCATTTATGTTGCTTATTTTAATCCCTAAAATAAACATGTTACACTCAATAGTACTTAAATCAGTATTAAACAGAAAGATATTAAAGGTTCTTTATGGAGCCATTTAGACAAAACTGTTATTCTATGGCATCCTGAAGCACCTTTATTTATAAGAGTGTATGCAGTTTTCATTGTGCGTGTGTTTCAGGTTCAGTGCTTGTGTGTGAATTGTAAGGGTTCTAGTGTTGGATAGGACTTCCCAATTATACCAAAGACCCTCACAGATGAATCTCTCAGATCAATCAGCAGTTCAGCAGCCTAGTTATTAATGCTATATTTTGACCAGAGGAGGATTTAGTCTCCCACTATCCAATACCACATAGAGTTATGTTAGCTCCTTGCTATAGCTGTCTATGGCTTACACACTGGATAAAATAATAATGGCTGGATTTCATTTAACTTAAGAATGAAATTGCTTAGTGGAGGATCATATGACCAACATGTCAGATCATGATCTGTGCCATTTTAACAGATTGCCTAATAATAGGGGTGTGCGATATATACAGTCTATGAAAATATGGTGATTGTTGTTTTATGGATGTGTGAGCTGTTGTCATCAAATGTGTCTCTCAATTAGGGCTGCCACTAACGACTATTTATATTTCTACTAATTTATCGATTAATCTAAGCCATTGGTCTCAAACTCAATTCCTGGTGGGCCACAGCTCTGCACAGTTTAGCTCCAACCCTAATCAAACACACCTGATCTGGCTAATCAGTAATCAAGCTCTTCAGGATCACTAGAAATTTCCAAGCAGGTGTGATTTGGAGCTGGTTGGAGCTAAACTGTGCAGAGCTGTTTACCAGGAATTGTTTAGGAATTCCTGTCAACCAGGAATTGAGTTTGAGACCACTGATCTAAGCGTTAATTTCCCACCCAAAAAAAATCAACAATTTTACTTACAAATATTTTATTAAATCCAAATTTAATCTATGAAATCCTTTTTTAAAGCAAAAGTAAAGTGCAACATTGAGTGCAAGAAGCAAGTGTCCATCTCTCAGTCCAAATCACTGAAACCAAAGTTCAGTTTTATAGTGTAAGAATGACAACATATCCATGTGTTCTAATAATACAATTATAATCAAAAAACACTTTTTAAAGGAGTATTTACCAGAAATATTTAGCAGAATTTATTTAGGTGAAAAATGTAAATGTGCAGTATTTCTGAAAAAAAAACTTAAAAAAATATATATAAAATAAATTATTTGGAGATGCTTTTGATTATCAAATTTTAACGGAACCATTAACATGGAATCCAGAAAATAATTGAAAACATAATTTGGTACAGATAAAACTGTAAAACTAAATTAATTAGACAGGCTATTTGATTCATAAAATGTAATTTAACCATTAAAACAGAGTATTGAAAAATGAAAATGGAAAAAACTGAGTTTGGAAATAAAACGGATTTCAGGGCCCTATAATTATAATACATTTTTGTGTGGTAATAAAAATTATGATTATTATTTTTACACATTACTGAGCGATCTAATCCTTGTTTAATATTGACCATGCACCATTTAATTCAAATGTCCACTTAATCTTTAATATTTGGCCATTTCTTTGGCAGAAATGCTATAGCTGCTGTAATTAAATGAATATGTGGAAATCAAAACATGTAAACTCCGAGTGAGAGTTTGAGCTTTTATTTGAAATCGTGATCTATTCTCCTGTGTTTGCTTAGATTTATAAATTATTTACCTTACAAATCTGATGAAATGGCGCACATTGCGTTCCCAGATGAATGTAATAATAAACCTAAACTCACAACAACATGCAGAGATGGAGTTTGAGACGCTCCACACTAGGGGTGGAACGGTTCAACTTTTCCACGGCTCGGTTTGTATCATGGTTTTAGAGTCACGGCTTTGGTACAGTTTGGTGTGTTTAGGGAAAAACTATACTGTCAAATAAAAATTAAGAATAATTATCTAACTATAAGCAACAGCACAAATAAATAAATACAATAGAGTAAAGATGCAAATAAAAGAAACTGTGATTTTCAGGTTTTTTTTTGTTAGGTCTAGCATTAGTTTTTAGGTACAGAAATTGAATAAAGTAATGAAATGTAAAACAGCATTGCATATTTGACTGTATAAATTTAAGATTAATCTTTATTAAAGTTACAAAAGCAATTCAATCAAGAGCAGTGAGTGCTTTCTTTGTTGTTGCTGTTTGATTAATATTAAGAAAGTGTTGTCACTTTAAGAGAATGCACTGATACTGTACGTTCAGCCGGCTATGACTACTTTAGGATACTTACCAAGACGGGCATTTTGACTATTTTTGTGTGAATTTGTCCATTCAAACACAATACTTCAGAGAGAGCTTGATATTTGCATGCGTTCTGAGGCGCGGGTTTGCGCGCTTCTGATGAGCACACGCACAAATCTTCTTACTGCGCTCGCATCCTCTGGCTCTTAAATGTTTAAACTGGCAGAGCTTACATGAGTTTAGTTTAAATACCGATATCAACGTGTGCTGTTCAGTTCTCACATGTGCGCGCGCTCTATCAGCACCCGGGTGGTGACGGAATAAATGACTGCTCATAATCAAGCATACGGCACTGACATTGAACAAGAGTGAATGGTTTGTCCACTCTTTTTTTTCCCTTTGCTGTTGTTGCAATGTACTGGGAAGCCAGAATGCGCATCCGCCAACAGAAACAAACATTAGCTGAACCCCTGATTGTTTTACGTGTTATTTATAACAAACCATATTGAAGATGCGTTGTCAGATTTAAGTTGAACCACGGTCCTAACGCATGCCGAACCGTGTGGAGAATCGTATGGTTTAATACCTGATACAGGTCTCAAAAAAGTTGGCACGGGGCAACAAATGGGCTGAAAAAGCAAAATATTTTGAAAAGATTCAGCTGGGAGAACATCTAGCAGCTAATTAAGTTAATTGATATCAGTTCTGTAACATGATTGGCTATAAAAGGGATTTCTTAGAGAGGCAGAGTCTCTCAGAAGTAAAGATGGGCAGAGGCTCTCCAATCTGTGAAAGAGTGCGTAAAAAGATTGTGAAATACTTTTAATAACAACGTTTCCCAATGTCAAATTGCAAAGGATTTACAAATCTCATCATCTACAGTGCATAACATCAAAAGATTCAGAGAAAATGGAGAAATCTCGGCAAAGACCTTTGTTGGATGCCCATGGTCTTCGTGCCCTTAGACGACACTGCATCACTCATCGGCATGATTCTGTCATTGATATTACTAAATGTGGCCAGTAATACTTCTAGAAACCACTGTCGGCTTTCTTCTTTGGCACTCAACGGAGGCGGTTGCATTTTTCACTCCCCGTCCTGCCCTTATTTTCCCTGCTTGCTCTCTTGTCTTGTCTCATCGAGAGACTCTCTCTGCACTGCTCTCCAAACTGAGAAATTATGGATTTGATCAACTGGTCTCTCAACGCAATTGACACCATCTTCTCGAAGAGAAGCTTGGGTTCCGGGGAACCTGACTGCCCTGACGGAACGTTCGCAGCTGGCTACACGATGGACGCGTGGGAGAGGTGGCGAATCGTGTGTCTAGCGGCTCTTTCCGTGGAGGACATTGAAGATATCTACCTATTCGGAACCATGATTACAGGTCTTCTGCTGATTGGATTAGGCTTTGCCCTGGGTTATCGAAGAATTCAGAAAATGGGAACAGCTGTCCAAAGCCTCACAAGGCTGCCCGTCATGACTGAAGCAGTGGGAAGAGCGGTCAGCATTGAGACTGAGACTATTAACCGCAATATGGATTCTATCATGGAGAAGCTCACGGCTTTGCAAAGAAAAATTGATCGAATTGGAGATCAGAATGGACAAAGAGAGTAGCCGTGGAATTGGAATGCGGTTACTCGCCCCAAGTCTAAACAATCGCAATCTTATCTTTTGGCTCCCCCGTACCAGCACTGGCCTTGGCCAAGGCCGCTGCTGTAAAATCAACCCTGGGAAAGAACACTGCAGTGAGACGCTCTTGCCCCTCGCCTCCGTCGCTTTGAACCGCCAGCCTGACAAGCGGGTCTGTGACCGGCGCCGGAAATGGCTGCAGGACCGGATGGCTGCATGCCAGAGCTGGATTATTTTCCCCTGTTGCAAAGTCGTGTGTCTATGGTGTATGTGCTTTTTGCTGAGGTGTTTTTCCTGTTCTCACACTGTACTCCCCAAGGAGCATAGTCTGGTTTTTTTTTTCTCCTCACCTTCCTCATGTTATGCTGTATTTTTCTTCAATTCCCTGTCTTCCTGTTCTGTCTACCCCCTTGTCATATATGTATGTGTATGTATGGACAGGTTGATGGCTAATTTCGCTGGTACTTGTGACTAGTGACAATAAAGGGCTACTACTACTACTAAATCCAATCCGCCGTGCCATCTGCAGATGCCAACTAAAGCTCTATCATGCAAAAAGGAAGCCATATGTAAACATGGTACAGAAGCGCTGTCGTGTCTTGTGGGCCAAGGCTCATTTAAAATGGACAGTTTCAAAGTGGTAAAGTGTTTCTATGGTCAGATGAGTCCAAATTTGACATTTTTGTTGGAAATCACACACGCTGAATCCTCTGGGCTAAAGAGGAGGGAGACCTTCCACAGTGTTTTAGCAGCGTTCAGTTCAAAAGCCAGCATCTTTGATGGTATGGGGGTGCATAATTGCATACGGTATGGGCAGCTTGCATGTTTTGGAAGGCACTATGAATGCTGAAAGGTGTATATAACGGTTTTAGAGCAACTTATGCTCCCCTCCAGATGATGTGTATTTCAGGGAAGTCCTTGTGTATTTCAGCAGGACAGTGCAAACCATATATTGCAGCTGCAACAACTTCGCAGTAGAAGAGTCCGGGTGCTGAATTGGCCTGCCTGCAGTCCAGATCTTTCACCTATAGAGAACATTTGCCGCATCATTAAACAAAAATACGCCAAAGATGACCATGAACTCTTCAGCTGCTGGAAACCTATATCAAGCAAGAATGGAAGCAATTTCCAACACCAAAACTCCATAAATTCATAACCTCTATGGCCAGACGTCTTCAAACTGTTTTGAAAAGAAAAGGAGATGCTACACCATGGTAAACATACCCCTGTCCCAACTATTTTGAGACCTGTAGCAGGCAACAAATTTGAAATGAGCTCATTTTGTGCATAACATTTTTACATTTCTCACTTTAAAAATGTATGTAATCTATGTTTTATAGTAAATAAAATATTGGCTCATGTGATTTGAATTTTTTTACATTTTCATTTTATTCAAATTAAAATAAAACGTCCCAACATTTCTGGAATTCGGTTTGTAAAAAAAGCATATCAGGAAACACAAAATGAATCCCCGTTGCTGCTGATGAAATATTGAGGTTTTATAAAGCGAAACAATCGGTCTGTGCAAGAAACTGAACATTATTTACAACATTATTACCTGTAACCAGAGAATCATGCAAACAGGGAATGATGAGTATGATTCTTTTCCGTGAACTGGTTCAGAACTTGTATGCAATTATATTATTAAAGCACCCAATAATGATGAAATGTGGATGTTTTTCATGTCTAATTAAGCATATAAAGTGAATAAACTAGTCTTCATCAGCTCACCTTTTTACATAAACAATGAGAAACCATAAAAACTTTCATTTTGAAGTATTCGTTTTACACACTTCTATCAGCGGCAAAATGTTTCTTCAGTTCAGTGACTGTTGAAGGAACTGGTGTTGAATCAGTTCATTCATCACAGGATCAGATACGCCGTTATTTCAAAACAAAATTCTGTGTTCAACCAAGTCTCTGCCTTTCTCACACAGAAAAACCTCTTGGACAGCAACCCAGTCTGGTTTCAGAAGTGGAGATTCAACTGAGACTGCTTTGCTCTGTTATTGAAGCCTTAATACTGGCAAGAGCGGTTTCCAAATCTTCATTACTTATCTTGCTGGATCAGTCTGCTGCTTTTGACAGCGTTAACCACCAGATCCTCAACCCTATTCGTAAAGGGCATCTCAGGAACCGCACTCCAATGGTATGAGTTTTATCTCTCTGATAGGTCCTTCAAGATATCTTGGAGAGGTGAGGTATCCAAGCTAGCTACTGGGGTGCCTCAGGGCTCAGTTCTTGGACCTCGTCTCTTCTCTGTCTACATGGCGTCACTAGGTTCTGTCATTCAGAAACGTGGCTTTTCATATCACTGCTATGCTGATGACACTCAACTCTACCTCTCATTCCATTCTGATGGTCCGACGATAGCTGCTCGCATCTCAGCTTGTCTAACAGACATTTCTTGCTGGATGAAGGACCATCACCTTCAACTCAACCTTGGAAAGACAGAACTGCTTGTGGTTCCATCAAACCCATCGTTTCATCACAATTTCACCATCCAGTTAGAGACATCAACTATAACTCCTTCAAAAACAGCCAGAAACCTTGGAGTCATGATTGATGATGAGCTGACTGTCTCAGACCACATTGCTATAACTGCCTGGTCCTGTATATTTGCTTTATTCAACATCAAGAAGATCAGGCCCTTTCCTTCGGAACATGCTTCACAACTTGTTCAGGCTCTTGTTCTGTCCAGACTGGACTATTGCAATGCTCTCTTGGTAGGTCTTCCAGCCAGTTCTATCACACCTCTACAATTAGTCCAGAACACAGCAGCTAGATTAATTTATAATGTACTGAAAAGAACGCTCGTCACACCTCTGTTTATCAATTTGCACTGGCTACCAATAGCTGCTCGCTTAAACTTCAAGGCATTAGTGTTTGCCTACAAAATCACCACTGGCTCTGCACCCCTTTACCTAAATTCATTACTTCAGACTTATGTGCCTCTAGAAGCTTGCATTCTGCACATGAACTATGCATTATTGTGCCAACCCAAAGAGGCACAAAATCACTTTCACTTACTTTTTCATTAACTGTTCCCTCCTGGTGGCATGACCTGCCCAACTCAATCAGAGCATCTTCAGTCAATTAGCTATCTTCAAGAATCGGCTAAAAACACATCTCTTCCATCTTTATTTGACCCTCAAACTCTAGCACTCTCTATTCAAATTCTATTCTTTAAAAAATCTAGACTTTCACTCTATTTACTAAATGCTTGTTTTCTTATAAAAAAACTAACAATAGTTTCTCTATTTTTGTATTATATTTGTTTTATTTTTTAATTATTATACAATTAACAAAAAGCAAAAAAAGGCCTCTACCACTAGCTTGCTCAGTTTTTTTCGATTCGATCCGTTTTCTTTTTATTTATTATATAATAAAAAAATAACTTTCTACGTGTACTGCATTAAGCCAACTGAGCTCTTTTGTTGATTTTGACTGCTTCCATTGTCCTCATTTGTAAGTCGCTTTGGATAAAAGTGTCTGCTAAATAATTAAATGTAATGTAGGCTAAATGTAATGTATTTTGGCAAATTTTGAATCTGAGTGACTGTCAGGCATCTGAAAGTGAGTTCTGATTGAGTAACTTGTATTTTTTTGCACAGATCGATTATTTCACTTCATAAGACCTCAATATATATCGTCAGGAGCCACGGGTATTAATTATTATGTTTATTGATATGCTTTTTAATACTCAAAAACAGGCAGCCGCTGACTTGCATTTAATTAAACACCAAGGAGAATGGTTTCAGCTTAACATTTTCTTTGCTGTTCAACTGAAGAAAGAAGTCTCCAACGCCTACATCTTGGGTGGCCTGAGGGTGAGTAAATGAACAGCAAATGTTCATTTTTGGGTGATCTATTCTGTACCTTTTAAGAGTCTTGCATTCAGTGTGTGACGAAGCCTGTTAGAATGAACCCAACTTTCAAGATATTGAGGCAAAAATGCCCTGTATGAATTTTAAGTTTATATTTACGTCATATGGTGTAGTTAAATTCACCATGAAATCAAAATGGACAATTCTTACTCTTATATTAAATAAATGATTCTTCTCATCATTATATATTTTTTTATTCATGTCACATCACAAGAAGAGCAGGTTATGACATTTGTATTAAGGATTATAAGATTACAAGGTCCAAAATATGCATGGATGACTCATTCGCGAATGAGACTCTTAATATGCATGAGAAAAATAGCTAGGATTAATTTTACTTTTCTAATCCGTGATCAGTCAGATTTCATTTAGGGCTGCTGTCTCCCTTCTGAATGATCCAGAGCAAAAGTTGAGATGTTTAACATGGCTCTCTCTGGAGTGATTGGACACGTTCATCAGAGAGCAGGACATTGTCCATCCATGGTCAAGAGTTCATCAAAAGCAGTGCTTCAGTAAGAATATACTGTTAGTATTGTTACTCTTTGACCTAACTTGTCTTACACTCTCTATTTTTAGTTATTTCCATCTAATTGCTCTTCTAAGCTGTGTTTTTGGGTTCTTGCTTTAAATAAAGACTCCTGATTGTCTAGTCGTCTGTCAGTGAGTCTCAACATGGCGCCAGATCCCTCTTATGACATGCGTTTGTTTGTGTATAAAGCGAATGAGTGAATTTGTGTCCTCAGCTGTGAGTGTTTATCAACGTATGATAGAGATTAACGTCTGATGCATATGGCACACTTATCTGGAAACACTTCAGGAGTTTCAAAGTCTTCATCGGATTGGTTAGATTATACAGGATTTCCTTTAACGTTCCGTCTGGAAACTAAAATGCAGTTGCGCCAAACATTCAAAGTGGCCAAATTTCCAGTTGCGAGACTAGATAGAAACCATCACTCACAACAGCTTTATCGTGGTTTTCGGTCAGCCAAACCATGGCAGGTACACAAGCTGTGCTTCAGTTCCCCTATATAGCATATATCAGTAAGCTTTGCCCAATGACCACTTTGTAGGAAAGATTTTTTAAATGTAATTTATATTGAAATCTAAAAAAATATTGATAACTAAACAGATTAATTATGCTACTTATAGAAAGAAACATTCATCCGGTTCTGTTATCTTACAGTCTTAGAAACAAACAAGTGTGCATGTGAAGGAGAAGACACACAATTCAGTGATGCAGCACTGTGCCTTGCTCGTCATTGTTACTGTGTCAAGCTCCAAAATTGGGGAAAAAAGCATTATTCAAGCACCATAAAGCAAATCTATACAGATCAGGTAAATAGTAGATTGCCATTGAGAGATGGAGAGCTCTACAATGCAGTTCTTACTATTGCAGAGCTCTACATTTTGGCTGTTTCTATTAACTAAGAATTCATACTGCTGTGTGCAGATAGAGCATTTGTGCAACAACAGAAATAAGAATATTAATACATACCAAATAAATTATTGCACTTATAATTTAACACCAATTACTGTTAATTTTACATTGTACAAAATTTGTATATGTGTGTGTGTGTGTTTGTTTAGCAGTCTGAAGCTTTTTGTGTTTATAAAAGAGCAATTCCAGTTGTGTTGTGGGCTGCAGTAATGCAGGTAAAGTGTGGTGTTTGTCTGGGCAGATCTGTGAGCTGTGCTGTGTTCTCAGTTGAATGCAGAGGGGATGTCTGGCAGTAAGGCGCTGGGAGGCGCGCGGCGGCGGCGGACACGGTGCCGGCGCTGTCAGGCGTGTATGCGGACCGAGTGCGGCGAGTGCCACTTCTGCAAGGACATGAAGAAGTTCGGTGGACCAGGACGAATGAAGCAGTCGTGTCTGCTCCGGCAGTGTACTGCGGTGAGTCGCTCAGACTAGACCAGCAACATTCACATACTCTCAGAGGCGGTCCCTTCATTATGTAGATCTGTCTGTATATTTATTTACTTTACACTACCAGTCAAACGTTTTTGAACCATTAGATTTTGTATGTGTTTTAAAGAATTCCCTTCTGCTCACCAAGACTGCATTTATTTGATCCAAAGTACAGCAAAAGTAATATTGTGAAATATCTTTAGTATTTACTATTTTACTATTTACTATTTTTAATACAACTACTTTCTATTTGATTTGCATCCTTGCTAAATAAAAGTATTAATTTCTATAATTTATTCCATGCTCCCAAAAATTATACTGACTCCAAGCTTTTGAATAGTGTATTGTATGATGTTACAGCAAAAGTCATGAGAAATCAAGAGCTGGTGTCCTTCCAAACCGAGAATATATTTTTAGTGAAACCTCAGAGGTTTCTGTCCCTCCACTGAAAGTCCAGGTAACCAAAAAAGATCCAGATCCCACTGGGCTCAACTTGGAGTCTCAGTGTGACTCTGGAGCGAGTCAGACCTATAGTCTGAACTAAAGCTGTGTGTCGTCAGCTCATTCAAAACAATACCTCACAAAAGTCAATTTCACCAAACTCTGAACACCAGCATCAACAGTTTTTCATTGCGCTCAGAGCGTGAGTGTGAAGCAAACTGTTGAGGCCCTCGGCATGCACTTCACCTGACAGCCTTATTTCATGTCTCTGGTTATTTCAGACCTGCACAGACAGGATTGAGCAGAACTAGCACAGTGCTTGATTGGCCGCTGAGCAGTAGAGTGGGGGAACTAGGGCTGCAACTAACGATTATTTTGATCGTTGATTTGATCGTGTTGATGCACGTCCAAGAACTGAAAAGCTAAACTTAGGCTATAAACGAACTACTGCACCACGGTCGCTCGTCTTCAACGGCACCGTGCTCCTCAAACTTATTTTTAACGTTCAGTGAAAAGGATTTACTCTGTATAGGAATTTTAATCCACTCTACATGAACCGTTTCATATAAACTGGAGTAAATACAAAACTAGAGCCAAACTAAAACTGAAATTAGACATTAGTAATAAATAGTATTGCGAATGAATTATTAAATAATCATAACTAAAGCACATGAAATCACGTATTTCTGTACATTCTGAAATAAGTTGCGTTAAATGTCAATAAATCCTTGACTAATATGAATATTTTAATTTAAAAACACCAGAGTGAGCGAGTTTTTGGATATGGTAAGATTAAACTTTAGTGAATAAAGCACCACATTTCAGCTCATTTTTGTTGGGTGGTTACACAAAATGTTATTTTATCCTCGCTTCTAGAAAATCCTCAATCTATGACAGCTTCATGTGGCCATAAACATTTAATTTTAACGTGCACTGTGCATCATTAAAGTTTCACTTTTATCAATTAAAGCCGGCAAATGTGGTGTTTACCTGTAGTAATCGTATATGAGTTTACCTTATGATACGAACCCAGAGTCTCAGAGGAAATATTGAGTCTGTGTGAACCACGGACCTTATTTATATGGATTCTGGAAGGATGGAACCGGAAGTGTTAAAATGCTAACTCGCTTCTGGGGTTTTGCCTACAAAGTGACGTCATAATTCCCCCACTCTATGCGAATACATTTGACAGCGTGAGTGACTTTAACACCTTACGGATGCAGCTGATAGGGCACTAGTGCAATGCTTATTGACCCGAAGTGCATCAGGAGTGAAGCGTCATGCCTCTGTTTACTGACTCTGGTGCTCTCCTCAGCCGGTGCTGCCGCACACAGCCGTGTGTTTCGCTTGTGGTGAAGCGGGGAAGGAGGACACGGTGGATTCGGAGGAGGAGAAGTTTAGCCTCTCGCTCATGGAGTGCACCATCTGCAACGAGATCATCCACCCCAGCTGCCTTAAGGTTTGTGCCACTCACTGGGAGTGAAGCGTCAGAGCAAGCGCGTCTGAAGGTAACACTGCCGATGAACTGTCTCTCCTCAGATGGGCAAGTCTGAAGGCATTATTAATGATGAGATCCCAAACTGCTGGGAATGTCCAAAGTGCCACAAGGAGGGAAAGACCAGCAAGGTAAGACCGTACAGACTCTCGCCATTTCATATCACTGAAAGCTTTACAGTCACTGATTGTCTGCATCCATTTCCACACCTTGTTTAGAGGTTTAGTTTTATGCCGTGTATTCTATGCTTTGTGACCAAGATCATGTTTTCACGTTGACATTTTTTTTGTTTAATCAAAAGGTTTACTGTGCTGTAAGGCTGTCAAATTAGCTGAAAAACTAAATTCGAATTTTGTACTTAAATCAATATTCGAATTGCATAAGAATTTAAAAGGCATACTTTCTGTTAGGGGAGCAAAAAACTTTTGATTTCTCTCATGGGTAAAATTTTTACTAATGACCGTCTCTTCAAAGCAGTAAAATGACACGACTATCTTTGAAAACAGTGCATAATGTTTAAATTAATGTTTATAAACCATATATAATTACAATTTTAATAATTATAATTACATTTCAATAAATTAGAATGTCGTGGAAAAGTTTATTATTTCGGAAAGTTTAGTAATTCAACTCAAATTGGGAAACTCGTGTATTAAATAAATTCAATGCACACAGACTGAAGTAGTTTAAGCTAGGGCTGTAGTCAAGTCCACCTTTGTCGAGTCCAAGACAAGTCCAAGTCCAAAGAGGTTCGAGTCCGAGTCAAGACCGAGTCCAAAGAGGTTCGAGTCCGAGTCAAGACCGAGTCCAAAGAGGTTCGAAGTCAAGTCCAAGTCCAAATGAGACGGTCAAAACAGAGAAAGAAAAAAGTTATCTTCTTCAAAACCACATACTTAATTATTGATAATTGATGTGATACGAGAGACGGCATATCTTCTATTCTAATATAATAATTTTGCATTATTGTTTGTAATGATTTAAAAGCATGTGCAGCAACACTGTAGGATCAAATTAGGCTATTTTATTTATCCTCTTGAGACCCAGATATGGAGTTTTTGCCTCTGTAGTGGACATTCTATTTTAGTGAATTTCTCTGAGACCTCACATGTCAAAGTTATAAGCCTGGGTGTCCTGTACATTTTGGGAGACAACAATTGAATAGGGAAATAAATTATATATCAGTTTGCTTATGAAATATTATATATTATTATGAAAATCTGGCCATGTATTACTCCCATTATGAAAATTATTTTTCAACATTCTGTCCCAACAGCAACACATTAATAAGCAAATTAGATACAGTGTATAGGTACACTGTGTTTAATGGGAAACCAGTTTATGGAATTTTTTACACATATTGCATAAAACAAAATGGTATATCAAATAATTTTGTTATACATTTTAAAACAGTGAAACCTAAAAATGTATTTGGTGATTTAAAAAAAACCATTGATTTTGCCGTTTTGATGTCTATTCATGCCATTTAATTTTAGTCCTTGTGTCCTCTATGAATAAAATAGTTTTTCATAAATGAACATAAAAAAAAAAATATATATATATATTTTCTTATGGTCTAAACAATGTAATGACATGAAAACTTTTTTTGGGGGGGGGGGGCGTCTCAGGAGGAGATTTTAGGTTCAGCAATTTCACTAATATTTGACCAATTCTCGATTTTGTAAGATTTTATCTAGTCAACTTGAAAATGTAACTACGACATGATTCAAACAACTTTCTCTTTATTAACCCTCTAGTTAAAGAAAAGTATATTCTAAGTGCACCACACATGACGTTGTCTTCATGATGTAAATGTTAAACAAATCACTAAATATCTTTGCAGAAAAGATGAACTACAACTACATCTTGTACAAACTTATATTATGCATATTAGGCTATATGTTCTGAAATAATACAAGACAAATGCTCCAAAAAACTCAAGTAATTCAAATTCAAAATGACTGAAGGTATAACACCTAGAGTGCTATTATTAACTATAAAGGCTCTGTAAAACAATGAACAGCAGTTTTCAGCCTGTCACCAGGATGCAAACCTGAAATATCAGATATACAGTAGTAGTTCTTCGCAGGTTTTGTATTTGATTACGCTGCTGTTCCATAGTTTTTTTCTATGTAAGCATGGACGCGTTTGACTGTTGCGCTCGCGTCTCTTGCAGCGTCTCGTGCATGAGCTTTCACGGCTTTCTAAAAACGCGGCACTCTAGTTATTAAAAGATGTTTAACTCGCATCTTCTTGTATTTTTTCTATTCCACTGCCCACGTCAACACAAAAGCACACTCTGTGTGAATGGCACCTAGAGAGCATCACACGTGAGCGGTTAATCATGTGCATCGACATGCGGTTGGATTGTTCTTTTCTCTTTACTTTTATTATCAAAGTGTCTAATTCTAATTCGCTAATTCTAGCGTTTGGTAATATTTCTATTCAAAATCGTGATTCCTCGATTTATAAAAAATCTAATTGTGGCAAAACATTAAATTCGAATTAATCGATACAATCTGATAAATCGGCCAGCCATTGCCACAGTGTTTGCTTATTTTTTACTTTATTTACATTGTGTAATTTATTTTATTTTACATCCAGGTGTATTCCGTGCCTCCAGGCTTTATTCGTTTTGCTCTTATTCGTTCTTTTTCTTATTCATTTGGTGCCACGGTGTTTGATGATTGTCAGTGTTTTTTTTTTTTTTTACATTTACACATTTTGCAAGTTTGTAATTTTATATTAGGCTTATAGCATGGTAATGGTGTATTTTTATTCGTTTTGTTAATTAAAGTCCCATGTTTATTGCAGAAAATGTGTCGTTGTAAGTTATAGATAAGCAATTGACCTGAAATGAAAGTGAAAGCAAAATGTGCACGGGCATTAATAAGGTATTTAAAAGCGAAGGAAAATGAGAGGGAAAACTCCAATGAACTTTGTAAAACCAAACTGTATTATGCAACTTGCCGACAGCGTGTCTGTGGCCAAAATAAAAATTATTTATGCCTCCACGCAGCGCGCGCACTCAGAGCCAGGCGCACACTCATACGACGCAGCTGTGCATTTAACAGGTGACCAATGACAATGCCCGTTCTAGATGGAGTTAAACCAATGGCAATTACATTGCCCATTTGCGGAACAAGCGAGCCAGATTAATGGTTTTGTTTTGAAAGAGAAAAAAAAAGCATATATTGATGGACTCGGTCGAGACCAACTTGAACATTTGGCGAGTCCGATGACCAAGTCCGAGACAAGTCCGAGTCCAAATACCAACGAGTCCAAGACAAGTCCGAGACGATAGAAAAACGTCTCGAGTCCGGACTCGAGTCCGAGACCGGCCTCGAGTACTACAGCCCTAGTTTAAGCAGGGCATAATTTGTGCCGGAACAAGCCGGATCCGGTACCTCCAAAATACGATCCGGCACCTCATTTTGTTGGATCCCCCTCCTCACGCGCCAATGAAAGATGTTTGTGCTGACCTATAGTGTGCATATACGAAAAATCCTCTATAATGACCACCTTTGCAGCACACCCACATTTAAAATAAAGAGCCTAAACACGCAAAAGACACGACATGTGAACTGCTCTGCTCTCACAAGACATAATGCATGGATCAATAGCCTACTACAGGGCCAGTGTGTGCATATAGATACTTGTGTATATGTGAGCTCAGTCGCCTAGGGCAGCAGCACAGTCAGGGTGGCAAAAAGGACAGAGATTTTTTGTTTATCTTTTGGGCATTCATTTGGAATTATTGCACTCATATCAACAAGTTATCACCCCTTAGTTACTCTAAATTTAAATTAACTTTGCTTCATATTCATGCCGCTCCTGTGCCGCCCCCCAACTAAGTGCCGTCAATAGGCTACTCTGCATGCAAAACATCCTAATGTACATTCATAAATGTCATCTTAACTTTAAAAGATTAAAACTATCCAGACATGAATGACTTTCACTGCTGGTGATGTCTGATGGGTTTTAAAGCCAGACACGCGCTTCTGAAAGGTAAGATTATAGCCGTTTTTTGGTCAAATATAGGTTTGGTTAAATTAATCTATAAAACCATTGTATTTAATGCAAAGCAAACCAAGTCACCTAAACGAGCAGCATCGGTCTTTTTCCGACTAGGAAATGTTTTATTTTTGCTTCTAAAATGCTCAGTTTAAAAACGAGTTTAAATATAAGAAATGTTGTATACATGTTTAAACTGTAAAATATGTTGTATTAATAACTTTATTTGACAAAAATAAAGGTATTTAGGCAAGAAAGAGAATTTAAAAAATGTCAAAATAAATGAAAAACTAAAACAAAACGAAACCAACAGCAACTAAATAAAATAATCACAAATAAATATAAATTTTCTAATAAATCTCAGAATGTTTTAATTTAGAGTCGCTAGTGGTTTGCATTAAGAATCTTAAATTAAAATGTCTTTGGTCTGTGCTCTGGAAGTGTCATTTTAATTTAGCTAAACTTTAATTACTAAAACTCAAATTAAAACGCAAACTAACCTGTATAGGGTAGAAAACGGTTCATAAAATAAAAAACAAACTAAAATTAACCAAACTATAAAAAAATAAAAACGAAACTGAAATTCATAGCGAAAATTGAAAGCAATATTAAAATAAAAGGGAATTTAAACTTGCAAAACTATAATAACCCTGACACGAACATCTTTCATTGGAGGAAGAAGATCCGATGATCGGAGTTCAGAGGTGCCGATCTGGACCGGGTTTGTTCCGATTAAGCCCTGACTTCACCAGCTGTTTTGCGCTGATCATCGGGGATTCTCCCAAATCTTCCCATGCCACTTCAGGCTTGTACACTTAATTTGAGTTTGCAGCTTTAATAGTGGTTATTTATTATTATTATTTAGACCTATTTATTTATTTTACGTTGCAGTAGGGGAAAAATGAATAATCAGAAAACATGTCCGTGTCTGCTTTTATATATTCAATATATGTTTTCAGGAATTGTCCTCATTATAAACTCGAAAGCTGCGGGAATGAGTAAAACTATGCAATATACACACAATCCCCCGCAAAATTCTGGACAGGATTAATTATAACTCTATTACTGAGATTTGTGAAATAAAATTCCATTTATTTATTTTTTTCTCAGGCCTGGAAATTGCGGTTTCAAAATGTCATGGCTTTTTCATGTATTAACCCTAATGAAAGCAACTGATGCACGCTGTTAATCACTTAAAATGGCCCACCAATGTGATCACGCGAATGCTCCGTTACCTCTCCCTCCTCTAATCACATGCCGGATCCGTCACCCCGCTTTGTTTCCGTGACCTCGAAATTTACAAATTAAGCACTGAGTTTAAAGTCTTTGGTTCTTTTAATTGTGATGATTTTTGGCTCACATTTAACAAAAACCCACCAATTCATCTCAAAAAATTAGAATATGTTGACGTGCCAATCAGCTAATCAACTCCAAACACCTGCAAAGGTTTCCTGAGCATTCAAAATGGTCTCTCAGTTTGGTTCAATAGGCTACACAATCATGGGGAAGACTGCTGATCTGACAGTGGTCCAGAAGACAATCATTGACACCCTTCACAAGGAGGTTAAGCCACAAACATTCATTGCCAAAGAAGCTGGCTTTTCACAGAGTGCTGTATCCAAGCATGTTAACAGAAAGTTGAGTGGAAGGAAAAAGTGTGGAAGAAAAAGATGCACAACCAACAGAGAGAGAGAGAACCGCAGCCTTATGAGGATTGTCAAGCAAAATCGATTCAAGAATGTGGGTGAACTTCACAAGGAATGGACTGAGGCTGGGGTCAAGGCATCAAGAGCCACCACACACAGACGTGTCAAGGAATTTTGGCTACATTTGTCGTCAGAGGTGTCTTACCTGGACTAAGGAGAAGAAGAACTGGACTCGTTGCCCAGTGGTCCAAAGTCCTCTTTTCAGATGAGAGCAAATTTTGTATTTCATTTGGAAACCAAGGTCCTAAAGTCTGGAGGAAGGGTGGAGAAGCTCATAGACCCAAGTTTCTTGAAGTCCAGTGTTAAGTTTCCAGTCTGTGACGATTTGGGGTGCAATGTCATCCATGAAGGCCACTGTCAAAGAAACCTGGGCTTCCATACCACCTCAACAGTGCCACAAACTGATCACCTCCATGCCACGCCGAATTGAGGCAGTAATTAAAGCAAAGGGAGCCCCTACCAAGTTTTAAGTACATATACAGTAAATGAACATGCTTTCAGAAGGCCAACAATTCACTAAAAATGTTTTTTTTTATCGCTCTTATGAAGCATTCTAATTTGTTGAGATTGTGAATTGGTGGGTTTTTGTTAAATGTGAGCCAAAATCATCACAATTAAAAGAACCAAAGACTTAAACTACTTCAGTCTGTGTGCATTGAATTTATTTAATACACAAGTTTCACAATTTGAGTTGAATTACTGAAATAAATGAACTTTTCCATGACATTCTAACTTATGGAGATGCACCTGTAATTTGCATAAACGATTAGAAATAAAACAGCATCATGTAAGTATGTGTAGTTTAATAAAAAGGACCAAAAACCAAACACAAGGAGAACGCTCCGGTTACTATGGTAACCTCGGTTCCCTGAGAGCGGGAACGAGACATCACGGAGAATTCTCCGTTATGGGAACTCCTTGCCTTCAACCTTTCCTGAAGTCCTATTGGCTCACGCCAGTCCAGATGACTGGCCAATTGTCGCAAAGCATGCAAATATGACGAGTTCGAGACAGTATAAATGCGATGTCCACGACAATTACATCAGAATCGGATACTGAACACCGTAGGCTGGAGAGCAGCGAGCACGGCGACTACCGTGATGTCTCGTTCCCGCTCTCAGGGAACCGAGGTTACCATAGTAACCGGAGAGTTCCCTTTCGAGCTGTCACGAGACATCACGGAGAATTCTCCGTTATGGGAACGATATTTAATCCCGCCGTGAGAGAGGCTACGAAGCCTGTACCAGACACACACTCAGCGAAGATAGAATACGCACATACATACTTCCCACCAATAGTGACGCTGTTAGGCGAGCTCACAGCAGATAGGTGGCGGTAAGCCAATAAGCGTCTAAACCCAAGGTATACGAAATTTGCATATCTGGATAGAAATAACGTCGGCTGCGCTGAAAACAGGGCAACTTGCGCAACGAAACACTGTGAGGAGCTGCACAGAGATAACTGTTGGCAGCAAAACACAACCTAGCATGATAATGGTAGCACTTAGATAATCAAACACGAAATACAGGAATCTGCACTGAGTACAGGGCAGAACAATCATATTGGTAAGAGGGTCATGCAGAGTAATAACTTACTGTGCGAGACAGCAGCACACACATAACGATGTAGCAAAAACATGCATCAGCCACTCACCGACAGCACTTGGGAGGCAAAGGACTGAACGTCCAGCTTGTAAAACCTGGCGAAAGTATTCTGAGAAGACCAGCCGGCTGCAGCGCATATATCTCGAATAGACATACCTCTCGACCACGCCCACGAGGAAGCAATAGCCCTTGTTGAGTGGCCCCTAATGTGCAAAGGACATTCCAAACCTTGGCTCGTATAAGCATCCGTAATAGCGTCTACTATCCAGTGGGAAAGCCTCTGTTTTGAAACGGCCCGGCCTCTCGCACAACCACCGTAACACACGAATAGTTGGTCAGATTGTCGAAAGCTGGCCGAACGGTCGATGTAAATCCTCAAAGCCCTGACAGGGCACACCGAAGTCTGAGCGTCTGCTTCACGCGAGGCTGTTGACTCGGAAGATAGGGCAGACAGAGAAACAGTCTGCGTCTTGAAGGGGGTAGATAGTGATTTAGGCATGTATCCCATTCTCGGCTGGAGAGTGACGCTGCAGTCACCGGGTCCGAAGCGAATACAGTCACTGTTCACAGAAAAAGCATGCAAATCCCCTATGCGCTTAGCTGAAGCGAGTGCAAGAAGGAGTGTAGTTTTAAGAGACAACTCCTTCAAACCCACGGATGTTAAAGGCTCAAATGGAGGCTGAGAAAGAGCTCTTAATACCACCTCTAGGTCCCAGGGCGGGACTGACGGTGGTCTCGGAGGGTGTAGTCTTCTCGCTCCCTTAAGAAAACTCACCACCATGGCGTTTCTGCCGATCGACTGTCCGCCCTGCGGGGAACGAAACGCGGCAATGGCTGCCACATAGACTTTCAATGTCGATGGTAACGATCCACTATCCAGCCTGTATTGCAGGAAACTCAGAACATCCGACACGGTGCAAGTAACCGGGTCGATATGAGCCTGATGGCACCATTTCACAAACACTCCCCATTTTAAGGCATACAAACGTCTTGTAGAGGGTGCTCGCGCTTCCGTGAGTGTGTCGATCACGCGAGACTGTAATGCATTCAGCTCCTCTGACAACCCTGAAGCAGCCACACATGAAGGCTCCATAGTTCCGGGTTCAGGTGCCACACCGAGCCGTCCGCCTGGGATAGCATGTCCCTCTTGACCGGAATCGGCCAGGGAGGTGCTACCAACAGCTCTGTCAGGTCTGTAAACCAAGGCTGGTTCGGCCAGTTCGGGGTTATGAGTATCACTGACGCTCGCTCCTCCCTGATCTTGCATAACACCAGAGGCAATATTTTGATCGGAGGAAACGCATAAAGCCTGGCTGCTGGCCAGTGCGCTGTGAGTGCGTCCCCTTTCAGCGGGGAGTGGGACAGGGAGAAGAACAACGGGCAGTGTGCATTCTCGCTCGTAGCGAATAAATCCACCTCCGCTTTCCCGTAGAGGTTCCAAATCATCTGAACCGACTCGGGGTGTAACCTCCATTCCCCTTGAGGGATTCTCCTCCTCGAAAGCATGTCCGCCCCGCGATTCAGGAGACCGGGGATGTGCGTTGCTCTGATGGAGAGAAGGCGAGAGTCCGCCCATAGCAGTAAAATCGCTGCCTGCTTGCACAAAGCCCTGGAACGAATGCCGCCCTGGCGATTTATGTACGAAACCACGGACGTGTTGTCGGTGCGAATCAGTACATGCTGCCGTTCCAGTTGTGCCCGAAACTCCTTTAGAGCTAAAAAGACTGCTTCCAGTTCCAAGCGGTTTATGTGCCATCGGGTCTGAGGTTCCGACCACAGTCCCGAAGCTGGCATTCCCTTGCACACCGCTCCCCAGCCGAGCGTCGATGCGTCTGTTGTGACCACCACGTGTGAAGTCACCAAACCCAGGGGGACTCCCCGGCTGAAGAGATCCGGGTTGTGCCACGGCGCCAGAGCTTCGATGCAGCCGCAGGTGACCACGATACTCAAACGTCCCGAAGTCCATGCTGTCCAGGGGACTCGCGATTTCAGCCATAGCTGCAGTGGTCGCATGTGTAATAAGCCCAGATGACATACTGCTGAAGCTGACGCCATGAGTCCCAGCAGCCTCTGAAATTTCTTCAGATGAACAGAGCTGCCTTCTCTGAAGTGGCGCAGATAAGACAAAATGGCCGCCGTGCGTTCCCGCGAGAGGCGGGCTCTCATTTCCAGGGAGTCCATGCAAACTCCCAGATATGTAATGGACTGACTCGGGGCGAGGATGCTCTTTCGCCTGTTTACACATAGCCCTAGGGACTCCAAGTGAATAAGCAGCGAGTCTATGTGGCTGAGTAGCGTGTCCCGGGACTGAGCTAAAATCAGCCAATAGTCCAGATAGTTGAGGATGCGTATCCCGCTCGCCCTGAGGGGGGAAAGTGCTGCATCCACGCACTTTGAAAATGTGCATGGGGCTAAAGCTAGCCCGAACGGGAGAACAGAGTATTGGTACGCTGTGCCCTCGAAAGCAAACCTCAGAAACCGTTTGTGATGCGGTGCTATCTGAATGTGAAAATACGCGTCCTTCAAATCCACGGACGCAAACCAGTCCCCGGGGCGAATTTGCGCCAGGATCTGTTTCAGCGTTAACATCCTGAACGGACGTTTGCAAAGCGCTCTGTTGATGGGTCTGAGATCTAGAATTGGGCGGAGCCCCCCATCCCTCTTGGGTACCACGAAATAGCGGCTGTAAAAACCACTCTCCAGCTCGTTTGGTGGGACTCGCTCTACTGCTCCTTTCTCGAGCAGACAGCCTATCTCTTGTCTCAGAGCCTGGGCATTTCGAGGCGATATTAGAGACTGCACCATGCCATTGAAACGGGGTGGTCTGCGTCTGAATTGGAGAGTATATCCCCACTCTATCACGCTGAGTAGCCAATGCGAGATTCCCGGAATAACTTTCCACGTGCTCATGAACTGACATAGCGGCTTTAGCGGCTTGGTCGTTGGATGCGCGGCTATAACTTGTGTGGGCGGCGGACCTGCACTGCTCTGAGGCGGGGCAAGGGGAGCCGCATTTATTGAGTGAGGAGGAGAAAGCTCTTTTTGTGAGAATGTATGCATTTTTATTGAATGAACACCCAACACACAAACATTTGAGCAACTGAACTTTTGGCGCTTGGGAGCTGGGCTGCTCTCGTGCTCTCCTCCGATCGTCAGGAAGACGGTTTGGCAGCCGGGGGCGGGCGAGAGTCGCATCGCAGGCTCCTCCGCTGACCTTGGTGCTTCCTACCGGGACCCCACGCTTTCCTCCGGACATCTGGTTCCTGTCGAGGAGCAGTAGCAGTCCCCACCGCAGGCGCTGGCCTGGGAATATCCCTCCGCTGGGCAGAGCCAGGCGCCGACGAAGATCTGGATCTCACCGTCTGCTGCTGGAAGGTGCGTCTCGGCATAACGTGACTCATGGCTTTGGCGTGCTTTTGAGCCTCCGCGAATCGCTCAGTTATGGACTCCACGGCATCACCAAAGAGGCCGGAGGGAGTTACAGGAGCGTTTAGCAGCACCTTACGGTCGGCCTCCTTGAGGTCAGCTAGGTTTAGCCAGAGGTGCCTCTGAAGAACGACCATAAAACCCATGGCCTTACCCACGGCCTGGGCCGCTCGCTTCGTCGCCATCAACGCGAAGTCCGTCGCCGCGCGCAGATCCTTCGTTGCCTCAGCAGTAAGAGCTCCGCCCTCCGCCGTTTGCAGGAGTTTTGCTTGAAACACCTGCAGCACTGCCATGGCGTGCAACGCGGACGCCGCCTCGCGATTAGAGGCATACGCTTTATTAGCGAGGTGGGCGGTGGTCCTGCATGGCTTCGAGGGAAGGCTAATGTCTGAGCCTAGGGTCTTTGCTGCTGCAGGACACAGGTGTGCAACAACGGTCTCCTCGACGGGGGGAGAGTGCACATACCCGTGGCCCTGCGCTCCATCTACGTGGGAAAACATGGCCTGTGTGTTAGAGTGGACACGCGCCGATTGGGGCGCAGACTACGTCTTCACCAGCTGATCGTGTACGTCGGGGAAGAAAGGAACCGACGCCCTCGAGTCAGCTTTGCGTGTGGACCTGAAGTACCACGAGTCAAGCTTACTTCTGACAGGCTCTTCTGGAGGACTCCAGGTAAGCTCCAACTCCTGTACAGCCTTAGACAGAACCCTCATGAGCTCCTCTTGGAGGTCTGAAGGCTCCGAGCTGTCTAATTGATCGGGCTCCGATCCCGCCCAATCCTCTTTCTCCGAGGCCGAGATGGACATGGCGTCATCCCCCTCCTCGTGGCCAAAGGATACGAACCCTTCGATGTTATAAGGGGGGTGGAAACAGTCCTCGGGACAGGAAACCAGGGAATGAGGCGACCGTTGGGTTCGGCGGCACGGCAAGACGGCGCTCCCGCCGCCAGGAAAGGGGGGGCCCACCAGCGGCACGCTGGCGGCAGTGAGCCCCACCCCGAATAGGCCGCGAACCACATCGCGGTGGGCCCGCATTGTCCGCAGTCGGACTCGTCCAGCGCCGCCTCGGCGTGGGCCAGGCCCAGGCAGGCGACGCAGTGAAGGTGATGATCCAGTGGTTCGATTGGTCCCGCGCAGATCTTGCAAACTGTAGCCATTACGAATTCAACAGGTGAAGTAGAAGATTCTGATGTAATTGTTGCGGGCATCGCATTTATACTGTCTCGAGCTCGTCATATTTGCATGCTTTGCGACAATTGGCCAGTCATCTGGACTGGCGTGAGCCAATAGGACTTCAGGAAAGGTTGAAGGGAAGGAGTTCCCATAACGGAGAATTCTCGGAAAGTCTCGTGACAGCTCGAAAGGGAACTAGTTTATTCTATTTAAAAACACGAGATGCAGTGGAAGGAGGAAAAACAGCTTGTTTTTTTAAAGTTGAACTTGCATTAATTTTACATGCTTTCTAAACATGCGGCTCACTTGTGCGAGAAGCAAGTGCAACAGTGATAGACGTCCGTCTAGAAAATGCCATAAATATGCATTCTGTGTGAATGGCTTAATTTCAGTTTTGACGTAAACGACATCTTCTCCGCATTGATGTTCTCTTTCTGCAATATTTTAAATGAATAACGTAGCAGCGACGGATCCAGTGGGTTTAACCGGATAAGCAATGAAAAGTATTAAAATGCAACTACATTGTCATCGCATCTCATGCGCCACTGATAAGCTGCCTGATGCACATCTTAAATTTGAATGTAAAGTTTTTGAATTCAAATGTGGATTTTTATTTTAAATTCGACAAATATTCGAAATTCTAAAAGAAATTGACAGCCCTGCTGTGCAGAATTGCAAAAATTAATTTATGGAAACACTAGTAAGAATGTGTTGAAAAGAACAATAAAAGTAAATTTACATATTTACTTAAACGCGGGCTTCACCGTAATAATAATTATAGTAATGTAGGTGTCCGTCTGGCTTTTAGGATCAAGGAGATGGTTCAGGGAAGAGACGCATGGACAATGGGGAGGTGAGTCGCTGGAAGCTGACGGACGAGCCGCCTCCCAGTAAGAAGAAGAGCCTGTCTCTAGAAGACACGGCACGGCCGGACGGAGCCAAACGCAGGAAGGACAAGGAGCTTCCCCAGGAAAGCGCTTCCAAGAAGAAGGCGAGTAATGCTGAGCAAGTGTTTCGTGCCAACTGCTGTATGCTCATGATTCAGCTTATTTTTTCATCATAACCAAATAAAACTGAGAGAGAGTCACCCTTCATATAAATAGTTATTAGGGATGTGCGAGACTGCTCAACTAAACAATACTGTGCCTGCTAGTCAACACTGGAAAGACTATTCATTTATTTATTTATTCCTTTTATGTTTTGCTTTATATTTTTTACAAAGGCTTTATTCAAATTACTGTCATGTTAATGATACATTTAAAAATAATACTTAGTTACACTTTATTTTAACATGTCCTTGTTACAGTGTAATTATACATTTGAGTACTGAGTATTAATTAACTACATGTACTTACTATATTGTTAGGGTTAGGATTAGGGTTTGGCTTGGGGTTATTTGCATGTAATTATAAATAATTTGTTATTATAATAGTAATTACATGTAACGTGTAACAAGGACACCTTAAAATAAAGTTTTATCTAATACTTAATTTAAATATTTGGAGTGGAAAACAAAATCCGGTTATTTTGTTCATTTTCTCCGTTGAGGCGGTTTCGGAGAAAGGTCCACTGGGAAGATGAGCAAAGCGAGGGAATATTTTATTTTAGGGTGTTTTCACACTTGTTGATCGATTGCTTTGTTCCGAAACAGGGATTAAAATTATTACAATGTTGCTTTTTATTCTTGGTGTGGTTCGCTTTCACACGGCAAAGTTTCTAAACGGGCCAAAATTGTTAATACAAGTCACATGCGAGTAAACTGTCATCTGATTGATCAAAGTTCCACGGAGCTGGAATGAAAATAAACCTGATTAATTTGGAAAGAGAGGCAAACTCTCTCTCTCTCTCTCTCTCTCTCTCTCACACAGACACACACACACACACACACGTCAGGATGGAACATCAACAGCTCGAGGGGTTGTTGTTGTTATTTTGTAGCTGTCGATATATTTATAATTTTGAGCAGGAGTCCAGGATTAGTCGGGAAAACATTGTTAATATGAACATACTAAGAAGAGCAATAAGACTGCATTATAAAATGAAAAGGCGCGCTTTGATTTTGAATGGCAAAGACGTGCTCACCCACTGCTTTTCACAGAATTTACGTAATTACCCATTATACCGTGTGATACAGCCTGGTTCGTTGGATCGGATTGCTTTTTCACTGCAACCGAACCGCTCCAGAGTTCGTTTTCAATCGAGCCGAGACCACCTTGTTCCGGCGATCCCGGACCGATTGTTTTGGTGCGGATCCGAGCGTGATTGCCGTGTTCACATATGTCCAAACCAACCGAACT
This sequence comes from Oxygymnocypris stewartii, assembly GCA_003573665.1. Lineage (NCBI taxonomy): Eukaryota > Metazoa > Chordata > Actinopteri > Cypriniformes > Cyprinidae > Oxygymnocypris > Oxygymnocypris stewartii. Next base: position 178,201 of record QVTF01001641.1, read on the forward strand.
AAGGGGGGAAACGTGCCAGGTTCCGAAACCACGAGCCATGTGTGAAAGCACCCTTAGAAGAATGCGGAAGCGTTTCGGGTCACCTATAGGTCTTGTACTACACAAGTGTGTGTAATAACGGTCACTTACAGGTAGAGTCAGTATATGGTAACTAATAAGACATTACTATACTTACTAATGGTATATACTTGGTAAATGCTCATTTGCCTGTACAAGATATGTACCATGTATGTACCAGGCAAGTACACATATTGTAAAATAAAGTTCTACCACAATGTGTGTTGGAGTCAAATGTTGAAGGTGCAGTCAGATCACAGAGACATCCCAGACATGACAAATGCATGTGAACTGCTTTCCGAACAGCCAGATTTGTGTGCAGCACTGTATATTCTTGAACTGAATGACTGCCGCGCGGGGTCAGTGTAAATCAGCACCTACACAGAGGCCACTGCCAAATCAAGTGACTTTTAAATATTAACGCTGTAAATTCATGTCAGACTTCACCAAACTTGAAGTTTCTCTGACACCAGAGGCCTATCAGGTGAAATTCCTCATTGCGTGGATTACCACCAATAATTTTTATTTTTTTTTGTCATGCAAGAGTAAATGTGACAGCACCTGTTTTTTGGCAGTGTCAGTGGTCTGTCTTGCTAAAGACTCCCTAAAAAGTGCCTGAGTTTGTTTTGTTTGCCATACACACAGATTAGCATAATTATCACAAGCACACTATGCGTTTGTTTCAGTGGTGGACGAAGTACACAAATCAAGTACTTGAGTAAAAGTACAGATACATATTATAAAATATTACTCCAGTAAAATACTGCTTTTTCAATTTTACCCGAGTGAAAGTACAAATGTACAAACATTTTTATGTACTTAAGTAAAAAGTACTGATAGATTTATTTTGCAATTTTATATAGACTACTTAATTAAATTTTATATTTGCGCATATTTTTATAATCCTACTGCTCAAAATATCTGGGATTTCTCCAAAATAATCAATATATATATGGAGTCAAGATATATGTTTTGTTTTTGATCTAGAGAGTGATGTAGTAATGTTCACTCTGAAGCTTACATTGTAATGTACCGGAGAGAAAATTGATTTGACCATCTGATTTTCCCCAGTAAGAAAAAAGTGTTTTAAAACTTGTTTTGCATAACGTCACCGTTATATATGACACGAGAATAAGGCTGAAGTTAGGAAGAATATTTTAAGGAAAATATAATTATAGTTTCATAATTTTTTTTTTTCTTCTCAAACCTTTTCTGCGGTGTAAAACACCCCTGGCCAAATGCCCCCAGAGGGCATCACTTCCCACTCTGGTAATTACTGTAGTTACCATGTTCTGAACATCACATCCTTTATTTTCCCCTCAGATGTAATCTATCTAGGTGGTTGAATAAAACATATTTGGACTTAATATCTAAAATAATCCTCAACTTAGCACCAGCAAGCTTGTTAGCTAGACAGTTAACATCAGCTAACAATATTTACTTATTTTCAGTATGGTTATGAGTAAACATTCATATCTGTCTACTCAGCTAGTTGATATAAAAATCTATACTGTTGATAAACAATATAAAAACAGAAGTCACATAGGGCTAAATGCGTAGCCTTTTAATAAAACAGCTAACGTTACAGCAGCGGGGAATTTGAACGTGCATGAGTTATTTTATTTAATCTGTGTTATTTTAATGTTTCATTTTTTGACCTAAAACATAGAGACACTGACATTGATCTGTCTGCATTCAAGCATTTCAGAGGGCTTAAATAGGTCACCCTTTACAGCAGATTTAGTTCACAAACAACTGACAGTTTGACCTAATTATGATTTTCAGTTACAATAATTAATCCTAAAATTCAACATTAGTAAATTACTTTTCGCAGCATCAGTTGCGTTCAGTTCACTGGAGACTCGCTCTAAACGGATCATTTGAATCAGTGAGTTGTCGACTCAAGAACAGCTGCAATCAGATCATTCCAATTCATGAATGAATCGTTTGTTGCGATATGCGAACCGATTGAACAGGTTAATTGAAAATAACAAGTTTGTTCATGAATCAGACACCGCTTCTGCGTCTCGGAGCACGTGATGTATTATAAGGGTAATGATATGTTTTATGAAATCTAGTGAAGTAAAAAGTAAGATCGTATGCTTTGGAATGTAGTGAAGTAAAAGTAAACGTTACTCTAAATAAAACTACTCCAGTAAAGTACAGATACTTGAAAAATTTACATAAGTAAAGCTAACTTCGTTACTGACCACCACTGGTTTGTTGTGACTAGCTAACCATGACTGATCATCAGTGTTTGTCAACTTGGTGACTTTGTCGCTAGATTTAGGGACTTTTCAGACCCCTTTAGCGAGTTTTTTCCAAAACAGCGCATAGCGACAAATCTAGCATCTCCTTGGACAAACCTTTTCTTGAGTCCGAGACTCGCCGGTATTTGCACACGAGTGCAAGGTCTTGTTTTCCCGCTGTGCACAAACCTCTCTCCGAGAGGAGCAGAGCATTCACTTAAAATAGATAAGCTGTTGCTTCTAACCTGAATGATCATTTTACATGTTAATATAGCAGAAATCACAAATCTTATGTGCATGTTATTTTGTCTGAGGACGTCTCAATTATAAATCAGGAATTCAATGCAGATTAACAGCTTGGAGGGCTGGTTGTGTAGTCTTACTGGGCAATGTTTGAGGCACTATTTCATATTAATCTCATTGTCTGACAACAGAAAAATGTAAATATTTAAATGAAAACAGTTTTATTGGGAAATTGGCTGGATTAAAATTCATTATGCGAGCACAGAGAGCAGGAGAGAGACAAACAAACATAAAGGTTTGACACATGAAGGCAGAATGCAATTACGTCACAATGACGTAACGATTATGCTAACTAATGTATGACATCTAGCGACATTTCGAGCAGACTTTAGACAACGTTGCTGATCATTGCTGTCATGATGAAGTGTTGGTGTCACTTCAGAGTACTGTATGAACACTGCGTGTCTTTCTGTTTGTCCCCAACAGATCAAAGGAGCCCGTGATAAATACTTGAAGAAGGTATGCCTGTTCTCTTCTCTTTAGTCTTGAAATGCATGGTGGTCAGTTTGTCTTGCTAGAGTAACTCTCTTTCTTTTAACGTCTTCAGCAAAAAGCCAAACCCAACTTGTCGGACTCCTCTGAAGTGAACGGGCAGAACTCTTCATCGAGCGGCGGACACTTCTCTGGTGCAACGCAGGCCTCGGCGCTAAGCCAGGACCAGCGCTCGCATCAACGTGAGAAACTGGAGCGCTTCAAGCGCATGTGCCAGCTCCTGGAGCGAGTGCGCAACTCCAGCTCCTCGTCCTCCTCCAGCTCCGAAACAGACTCCGAGTCGGACTCGGAATCTCCTTCCCCCGCGGGCGCCTCAGAGCCATCCTCTCCGGCATACGGCAGCAGCGCGCGCGATCGGAGCCGGCGTCTGGCCGAGCTGGGCTTCAGCGCCAGCGAGGAGTCCGAGGGCGAGAGCGTGGCGGTGCAGGAGGACGAGCTGCAGATGCAGCGCCGCAGGGGAGATGCCAGCGCCCGGCTGCGGAAGACGTTCGCCGAGGCTGAGCCGGACGATGACGAGGAAGGCTCGGGCAACCACGCTCACAAAGCCCTGGCCCCGTCCTCGCCGCTTTCGGCCACGCAGCTGCCGAGCTACGGACACTTAGCGGGCCCCGAGGGCCTGTCCTCGTCCAAGCGCACTAACGGACAGGACGCGCGCAACGGCCGCACGCGGGTGAACATCAGAGAGCTGCAGGAGAAGGAGAACTCCAACAGCAGCGCCGTCTCTAATCACCGGCACGCGCCAGGCAAGGCTGTCCGAGGGAGCAGGATACGCGGAGCAGGCAGGCAGAGCCAGAGCGCTCCCTGGAACAAGAGCACAGCGACGGCCGGATCCGGCACGGCTAATGGCGGCTCTCACCCAGGGAGAGTCTTGCTGGCGCCGCCACGTTCACAGGTGCTGAAGAGGAGCCCTGTGGCCGTGCCCTCTCCGCCACGGCCACTGCAGATGGAGCGGCACCTGGTGCGCCCGCCGCCAGCCTGCCCCGAGCCCCACTGCCTGCCGCTGGACAGCGGAGCCTCGCACGTGCTGCCCAGGGACGTCTGGCTCCGTGTCTTCCAGCACCTCAGCCAGCGGCAGCTGTGCGTCTGCATGCGAGTGTGCCGCACCTGGAGCCGCTGGTGAGGGACCAGACACCACACAACATGAATGAATGAATGAATGATGCATTTATATAGTCCTTTATTGTGTATTGTTGTACACCCAAAGCGCTTTACAATCATGTTGGGGGTCTCCCCTCAACCTCCACCAGTGTGCAGCCAGTGGGGACATCACTCTCACACTTTAAAGGGGTCATCAGATGCCCATTTTCCACAAGTTGTTATGATTCTTTAGGGTCTTCATGAAAAGTCTATAACATACTTTGTTTCAAATTTCTCAAAGGTAGTGTAAAACAACACCCTTTTTACCTCGTCAAAAAAAGCTCTGTTTACTGCGAGTCGTTTCGTTGCTTGTCTCTTTCAATGCTAATGAGCTCTGCTGACCCCGCCCCTCTCTTCCGTGGGGTGATGAGCCCTTCTCATGAGACTGTAAACTTCAGCCCCATTCATTGTGGAACTTGCTAACTAGTACGTTATTAGGAAAGGATATTTGCCAAAATTCATTAAAAAAAGAACATCCTACTTCTTCTGGAGGTGAGGCTGAATTACGAATGATTCACGCTGACATTAACACATTTAGGTAGATCGGGGGCACATTCCCTTCAGAAACAAACACAATCCACTGTGTCTTCAGCTGCTCAGATTTCGGGAGTAAATGATGACTACTATGTTTATTATTACATCCAACAACAAAACGCTTAGGAGGCATTCTTGTCTACATCTGCTCTGGCAATGAAACACTGGAGGACTGTCTAGAGCTCACTCAGGGTGGGTCTGTGATTAAAACACCAGTGTTAATCAACAATTGTTGGAGGGTCCTTGGTCTGTGAACAGCTCGATCTGAGAAAGTGATCATTATTATTGGGGATTTAAAAAAAGCACTGGGTGGATTTTATCATTATAGGGTGGTTGTAGACACACTGCCGACACATTTGTGTTCAAACACCATGTAAAAGTGAATTTTGCATTCGATGACCCCTTTAACAATACAAACAAAACAAGTGCAAAGTATATACTAGAAGAGGTCGAGCGATGTATCGGTTTTACCGATTATTCAGCACCGATAGTTGTTTGCTGGAACTACTGGTTATCTGCTAAAATCCATGCCGATAGTTTTCCGGGTTGCGTCTGTTTTCTGGAGTTGCTGAGAAAGCTCTGCTGTCATAATACAGTGTGAAAGTGGCCTCTAAAGGTGGAAATCACTGACACGTTGTGCTGTCTGTTTTGACACGTGCGCTGCACAGAGCGGGAAACTTCAGATGCGGATTTAAACGCAGCCGACAGAAAATCCTGCTGTGCTCTTAAATCCCCCGCATGCGCTTAAACAGGTCTCGCCACTTCTGGTTCAAACGTTTTGCAAATGCTGCATAAAATATGAAGCTGTTATACTCAAAATGCCTTCAAAGTCGATACAAAAATTATCATAACCAATGTCCATCACATTTACAATAAGTAATTTAGCAGACACTTTTATCTAAAGCGACTTACAAATGAGGACAATGAAAGCAATCAAAATCAACAAAAGAGCAGCGATATGCAAGTGTTATACCAAGTCTCAGTAAGCTTAACGAAGTACACATAGCAAAGTTTTTTATATTTTTTATTATATAATAAAAAGAAAACCGAATAAAAGGATTATATACTATCATATTGTATACTATTATGTATTATTATACTATCACATACATATAAGGATGTAACTAATATTTAGATCCAAAATGGAATAAAATGCCAAAATTTTAAAATCTAGCTTGTTTATCTGATTACCTTTGTCTTTAGATATTGCCATTATTTAATAAGACCTGTTTTCTGGGTTTGGTCAGGTGACGTTCAACATATACCCTATTGACATAGTTTTCCATTCAATTATAAGACATTATATTTGTCCCAAATCGTTGTTAATGTACATAAATGTGGCCGGCAGCCATATCACCCTGCAGCCCAAGACCGGTTGCCCACTGAAGCTAAGCAGGGTTGAGCCTGGTCAGTACCTGGATGGGAGACCTCCTGGGAAAAACTAGGTTGCTGCTGGAAGAGGTGTTAGTGAGGGCAGCAGGGGGTGCTCACCCTGTGGTCTGTGTGGGTCCTAACGCCCCAGTATAGTGAAGGGGACACTATACTGGAAAAAGCACCGTCCTTCAGATGAGACGTTAAACCGAGGTCCTGACTCTCTGTGGTCATTAAAAATCCCAGGATGTCCTTCGAAAAAGAGTAGGGGTGTTACCCCGGCATCCTGGCCAAACTAGCCCACTGGCCTCTGACCATCACAGCCTCCTAATCATCCCCATACACTGATTGGCTTCATCACTCTGTCTCCTCTCCACCAATAAGCTGGTGTGTGGTGGGCGTTCTGGCGCACTATGGCTGCCGTCGCATCATCCAGGTGGATGCTGCACATTGGTGGTGGATGAGGAGATAGCCCCCTTACTATGTAAAGCACTTTGAGTGTCTAGAAAAGCGCTATATAAATGTAACAAATTATTATTATTATTAATTATTATTATAAAGACTTCACCCTAGGCTGTAAAACTGTGTAATGTGCATTTTCAGCGACATGTTTGTCTTTCTGTGGCTCCAATAAAATATTCTTCATTTATAGAGATATAATATAGATCACGCTTTCTCTTTCCGTTTGCTGTTTTTTTTTTTTTTTAAACAGAACTTCAAACTTATGTCTGTTTGGTGATTAAATGTGGCCAGTGTGCGACTAAAATTTTAGTTATTTTGATTAGATAATTATTCAGTTCTAGAATAGAAGCAGTTAAACTGTGAGTATAAAACAATATACATATGTGTGTAGTTTCAATCCTTTGTGTATGTAGATATTTAAAGATGGCCATCTTTAGCATGACTGTTGAAAGGAAATGGTAACACTTTACAATATGAACCCATTTGTAACATCAAGATTAATGAAAGCTGTAGAAGAAGTGTTCCTTAGAGTGTTAATTTCAACATTGACTAGTATTAATGCAAGTTTCTTCTTTTAACATTAGTTAAACTATGAACTAACTTTAAGGATAAATATAATAAATAATTTTCATATTTTTATTCATTCACAAAGTATGGTTCAGTACCGTTTGTTTTTTAAATAGTAGAGCACTATTTTAGTTTTTGTTCAGAATCCTTTTTGGTTGATTAATCCATATTGGCCAGTTTAGTCCAACCGGTATCGTTAAATACACAATCGATCGACCTCTAGTACATATTCTGGTAAATATCATATATTGATCACATTAAATATAATTTGAAGCCATTGTCTGAATACAACCTTCCTCTTCAAAACAGCATTTATTGACACTAAACCACAAAAATGACACTGGTTGGCCCTGTAATTCAATAAAACATGAATTTGTCCAATTGACTCAAATAGAGTAATTGCTATGATAGCGCATGTTGACAGTTGTGAATCTTGGGAAACATTACTGCCATTTTCAAGGCAAGGTGTCAAAAAAGGTCTGAGCTGTGTCATATCCATCCGTTCTCCTGTGTCGTGCTGTGAGGATATCATGTCTTTATGTTTTGGGCCGTAGGCAGGGAGTGACAAGTCCATCTATCACCAGCTCAAAGTAGCTCTTGTGACGCTTCTGCTTTATAATGTATTAAATATAAGCATGAGTGAAGCATCAGAGATTGTTTACTCATATGTCATCATAACATCACAAATCGTTATTTAAAAACATTTCAACGCAACGCATTGGCTGATTATCCTCAGCAGAGGGTTGAGTCTTCAGGTATAGTTATAAATACTGATTTATAAAATATAAATTCCTTCATTTCACCATAGTATGAGAAGTGAAATGAAAAATAATAATGAACAGCCAGTATGTTAATAATAGGCATGCTAATAAGCAACTGAGCAGCGCATTCTGAGAATTGGTGCCTTTATTAAAGTGTTACCAGAATTATTATCAGACATCTTGTAATTACAGATGATGCTGTTATGGGTTTTATGAGCTGTTCTTCGTCATTGACTCTTTAGCAGCTCTGCCAGACAGTGCTGTAGCAGAAGGGTTACTTTCACTTTGGAAAATGTTTTCTTCACTATGTTCCATCATTTCTGACTTTTGACCACATAACATTTCAGTGAAAAACTGAAATATATTTTAAAGGGATGAAATTGAGACCTGAGTGCAATGTCTGATTTGTGAACAAATTACTCTTTTAAACCAGTTTTGTTCAATTAACCGGTATTATGCTGAATTCTGACCCCAGCCAGATTATTACCCCCCTAGTATTGTTAAGTTTAGGGTTAGGTGTGGGGGTGGGGTTAGGATCAGGTAGCGATTTCAACAAGGAGTAATAATTTGGCAGGGGTCGAAAATGGGCACAACAGCGGATAACAAATCGCACTGAATGATTCATTTGTTAAAGTGATTGTTCCAGTTTCATTCTCTGATTCAGTCAGGGCTGCCAACACTCATGCAACTGACACTTTTCTCGTGCTCTCACGCCACATGTTAATTTTCTCACGCAGTCAAAAGCACCCTCAGTGAAAACTGTAATAACATATTGGCGAAACAAATTTGGTAATTTGTGTGCATTTGTGTTTGTGAAAGCGTTGGGTGTTGCTCTGGTACTGCTGAGCAATCTAGCCAATTACATATCTGTTGATTCTCGATCACCTCTGATTGGACATTGTGTTCACTCGAAACGTTGTGCCCATTTTCGACCCACTGCCAAATTATTACCCCTCTCATTGAAATCGCTACATGATTGCCTATTCCTAACCCCACCCCCTAATCCTATAACCCCTCCCCCACACCTAACCCTAAACCTACCAATACTAACTAGGGAGGTAATAATCTGGCAGGGGTCAGAATTGGGCACAACACTGGGTTTTTTTTCCTGCATGCTTGCGAATCCTCTCAGTGTAACACGATGTAAATATGAGGTTTGTTGATTATAAAGGAACTTTGTGAGATTGCGATGAACTGAAGTTATAGTGATTATGAAGTAAGGGCTATTTGCGCAGTTTCTAGACTAAATCTTATCCATTTAGAAGTTAAATAAAAGTTTTGTTTTTCATGCTGCTAAGGGCCATTGTACCCTATACAAGCAGCAAAGTATCATGTTTGCTGCTGGTATCAAAGTATCATGGAGTGACATAAATTCATTTTCAAATGGGAGAAAAATGTAATGATTTTCACAAACAAAACAAATGTTCAAGCAATGCAGATTAATAGATTAATATAAGCAACACTTTATTTGTTGTCCTAGTTACACGAGTCACATTTACTTACTATTATAATAACAATAAATTCTTAAAATAAAGTGTAACCGAAATGCATTTTTGTGTTTATAAAATATTTTTAAAGGCATTTGCAGTTATTTATAAAAGCAATGACTTGTAAATCTTGCAATTAATTTGCTTTACATTGCTATTCTTGTGGTAAAAAGTTATTTTTGCAGCACTGCATCTGTGATTTTACATAATTTTATGATAAAAGCTATATATATGAATGGCTGTCCTGCCAGCTGTCTGATACATGTGCTTGTGTGCAGGTGCTGTGATAAGAGGTTATGGACTCAGATCGATCTGAGTCGCCAGCGCTCCATAACTCCTCCCATGCTGAGCAGTATAATCCGTCGCCAGCCCGTGTCTCTCAATCTGGGCTACACCAACATCTCCAAGAAACAGCTCATGTGGCTCATTAACCGTCTGCAAGGTATGTGGTGCTCTGCCAGATCCAGAGCGTCGAGAGCGTGCCAGACTCGTCTGCTCCGTACTTGTGAGGACTGAATGTACAAGAGCACAATGTCTCAGAGATGGGGCTGATGTACAAATGTTTGGGAACGGGAATGATACGAAATATAAATAAGCTGGCAAATGCATTCACTGCAAAAAATTATTTTCATACTTAGTGTTTTTGACTTGTCTTCTGGTATAAATATCTAAACATTCTTGAATCAATATGAATTTTCAAGTAAAAAAGTTTTAAGATATATCATGTTTTCTGAAAAAAAAGATCAAGATTTTGTTAGTTTTTGCTTAAAAGAAGCAACATAATAATAATCTTGTTTAGCTTTTGAATTAAGATCATTTTCCTTACCTCGTTTGGCTGATATTTCTGCTTTCTTTAAGCAAAATAAATAAATAAATATGAATAAATATAAATATTTATACTATAAAACAAGTCAAAAATGCGAAGTAAGAAAGTTGTTCCAACTGGTCTGATTGAAGTAATGAAGGAAACGGAATGATTTTAAATGTGTAATTTGATGCACATATTTAGATCAATGAGCATTCCTTTAGCTCATACAGTTGAGTCACTATTGATCAAAGCATTTGTCTAATTTCTATATCATGAATCCAGAAGTTAAAAAATATAATGATATATGGATTCTTATAAACACTTTCCCTTGCTATGCTACATCTGCTTGTGATCATTCCGCGTTGAGTTGTGCTCTTAAGAAGTCAGGTTAGCGCTTGTGAATAATGATGGTTGGAGACTAAGGCTTGGCAGCAGTGCAGATGTAGTGGCGGAGTTCTCTGGTGAATGTGTGTGTGCTGCTGTGGTCCTCAGGGCTGCTGGAGCTGAACGTGGCGGGCTGTTCGTGGTCCTCCGTCTCGGCGCTTTGTCAGTCGGTGTGTCCCTGTCTTCGTCTGCTGGATCTCAGCTGGGTGGAGGATCTGAAGGACTCTCATCTGAGGGAGTTGCTGGCCCCGCCGAGCAACGACACGCGTTCAGGTCTGCTTACATTTTTTACACACACAGAGTGACACACACTCGCTCACTCCCGCACACACTCACTCACACACACTCTCACACACACACGTTTTCTTTTGTGAAATGTGGGGACATCCCGTTGGCGTAATGGTTTTTATACTGTTCAAACTGTATGTGCTAATGCCCTACACCAACCCTACACATAAACTTAGCCCTCACAGGAAACTGTGGGGAAAAAAACTCACTCTTTATGATTGAAGCTTTTTGAAAAGTGAGGACATGGGACAATGTCATCATAAGTCACCTGTCCTTGTAACACCTATGTCATACCCATTTCTTTATACAAATCTTTGTCCTAATTTTTCACAAAAACGCGCACGCACACTCACTCACTCACTCACACACACACACACACACACACAGAGACACATGCTTACACACTCACTCACTCACTCACACACACACATAGACACGCACGCGCACACACACACACACACACACACACAGAGAGAAACACAGGGTTCCCACAGGTCCTTGAAAGTTTGTGAATCTGAAAACGCCAAGGTTCTTGAAAGTGCTTGAATTTATTTTCTTATTCTTATTTTCAACAATTAAATTGTTAATATCAGACATTACCCTCCCAATTGTTGATATCAGATATACATTTTCAGATATCAGAAATTAAGTGACAATGTCATTCTTGATATCAACAATTGATCATTGAATAAAACTCTTCAGGGTTACTTGCTCTTGTACTTAATTATATAGTAACACTGTAACAAATACACCGTACAATAGTGTAACCAGAGTGTTTTCTAATTGAATCTGGGAAACTGGTGAATGCATCTGTCCAGTGTTCATATTGCTTATGTTGGCTGCATCGTTTGTAGTTGGTATCTTCAGAGCTTAAAAGCTGCATGTTAAAACACTGCAATAAAACATTTTGCCTGCACTCAGGCAGTATTGAGAGTACTGTATGTGAGTGTGTAGGACTAAAGCTGTGCTGTTGTTGGCCACAGCTCATGGAGAGAACCGCGGCGGACGTTTCCAGAACATGACAGAGCTACGTCTGGCTGGCCTGGAGGTGACTGATGCCATGTCGCGCCTTCTAGTGCGTTATCTTCCTCACCTGACCAAGCTGGACCTCAGTCAATGCTACCATATCACAGACCAGACTGTCCACATGCTGACCTCTCCCATATCCCCGCTCCGAGAGAGCCTCACGCACGTCAGCCTGGCAGGTACACACTCACGTTTCATCACAAGAGGCTTTCATTACTGTTCTTCCTGTTCATAGTTATTGTCAAAATATGTAGTGCAAAAATAACTTGATCCTGTTTTAAAGAAAACTGGTGACCTCTATAGTTTATTTAATGTTTTCGTATTTTCATACAACTGGATATATCGTATCTTTATACATCATGTTATGCAGACATTTGTTTATCTCTTAGATGCATCTCAAAAATACTTATGGCACAGAGGTTACATACAGTTTACACATTTCTCACTGGTTGTAGGAAGACATTTTGATAATTGACATGAATATGCACACATAAATACACTGTAAACAGAAAAATGTCAGCTGCATAACTAATAAACTACATGATCAAGCTGTAGTAAGGCTAAATAGACCACATTTTACTCTGCTGCCACATATTGATCAATCATTGCAATAAGAATAATTTCACATAAGTGAAAGTTTATACAAGTAAAAGGAATGTTTAGTTTTAGAATTCCAGTCTAATGTTGATTGTTGTTTTGTTAGAGAAAATAATACATTTTCATGTATTTACAGCTGTCTTGAGTTAAGTTCAAAAGGAATGTAATTAAATCCATTACTAGCTAACTAGCAATGGTATAATGATAATTTTATAATGTATAATGTAATTTTTTTTTAAAGAAACAAGGTGGTAAATAAAGTAATAGCATGGAAACATTCCAAACTTTTTCGCATCGATTTCGCAAGATTTTCGCATCTGCTCACTAGTACAGACAGCAAAACCCAAAATGTATGCGTCTGATAGGTTTTAGAAGCACTGGTTTATGGGACAAGTAATTTCTCTGAGTTAAGCGTTAAAATACAGTAAAAAAAATATATATATGTACTGTATGTATACTAGAGGTTGCACAGACTAGTTGACTTCAGTGCTCTGCCATGACGCTTTAAGCTTGACGTCGACAAGTCGCTTTTCCTATAGAGGGCGCAATAAGATAATAAATACACATTTACACTCCGTTTCCAAACAATTAAAATTACAAACTAATTCGTACTCTGAATGCGCTCCACAAGACACGTGTGATTATATTACTGGATGCTCGAAATTGAACGGCAGAATGCAGGTTTTAAACAGCTTATTGTACAGGTAAGTTCATCACGTTCTAATCTAATGTGCTGCTGCACTGTAACGCACACGTGTTATATTATATTATATTAATATAATCACACGTGTCTTTTGGAGCGCATTAAGAGTGTGAATTAGTTTGTAATTTTAACTGTTTGGAAACGGAGCATAAATGTGGATTTATTATACTATTGCGCCCTCTATAGGACCAGCGACTAGTCGACTTCAGGCTTAAAGCGTCACGGCACTGAAGTCGACTAGTCTGTGCAACCCATAATACATACATACATACATGCATACATACACACAAGACTTGAAAATTGTCCATATTAACATAAGTGTTTTGAAATTAATTAACTTACTAACCTGTTCTGTTGAAGTAATATCCTTCGCCGTGACTGATTTCAAGCTCAGGTTTGTCCTGTTACAGTCTCCATAGGAACCCATATTAATATGAATTCAAATCAATTAATTAATTAAACAAAAGCTACTTAAAAATAAAAATGAGCTGGGGGTTGAGAAGTGCAATAAGCTTAAAGAATATCTGTAAATTACTCGTTTTGATCACCAGCAAACCTGAACAGATGCTTTTGCATTTGATACCCAAGATGGACTGAGTTAAAATACTCTCCAAAGAGGGCATATGAGTGCCTGGATTATTCTGTTGACACGAAGCCCACTGAACCTCGCAGTGAAATAGAGCTGTATATAAACGTCCAGATCTTATGAATGCAGTCCACCTCAGGCCGCTTCATGCCATCGTCTGCATGTGACGCGCTGCCAAAAAACCCACCGCTCATTAAAGGTCACAATGGCATGATGCTTTGGCCATTTTCATACACTGAAAAAAAATCTGTAAAATTTACGGTAAAAAAACTGGCAGCTGTGGTTGCCAAAATGTTACCATAAAAAAAATACAGTAGCAACATTTTATATTGTATGTATTTAACTTAAATTTACATTTAAAAACTTGAATTTCCTTTATTGATTTAATGTTAATGCAGGTGCATCTCAATAAATTAGAATGTCATGGAAACGTTCATTTATTTCAGTAATTCAACTCAAATTGTGAAACTTGTGTATTAAATAAATTCAATGCACACAGACTGAAGTAGTTTAAGTCTTTGGTTATTTTAATTGTGATGATTTTGGCTCACATCTAACAAAAACCCACCAATTCACAATCTCAACAAATTAGAATATGGTGACATGCCAATCAGCTAATCAACTCAAAACACCTGCAAAGGTTTCCTGAGCCTTTAAAATGGTCTCTCAGTTTGGTTGACTAGGCTACACAATCATGGGGAAGACTGCTGATTTGACAGTTGTCCAGAAGACAATCATTGACACCCTTCACAAAGAGGGTAAGCCACAAAAATTAATTGCCAAAGAAGCTGCCCGTTCACAGCGTCCACAGGAAAAAGTGTGGAAGAAAAAGATGCACAACCAACCGAGAGAACTGCAGCCATATGGGGATTGTCAAGCAAAATCGATTTCAAGAATTTGGGTGAACTTCACAAGGAATGGACTGAGGCTGGGGTCAAGGCATCAAGAGCCACCACACACAGATGTGTCAAGGAATTTGGGTACAGTTGTCATCAGAGGCGTCTTAGCTGGGCTAATGAGAAGAAGAACTGGACTGTTGCCCAGTGGTCCAAAAAAGTGGTCCAAAGCAAGTTGTGGATGTCATTTGGAAACCAAGGATCTAGAGTCTGGAAGGAAGGGTGAGAAGCTCATAGCCCAAGTTGCTTGAAGTCCAGTGTTAAGTTTCCACAGTCTGTGATGATTTGGGGTGCAATGTCACCCCAAACATTGGTGTTGCTGGTGTTGGTACATTTGTGTTTTTTTGAAAACCAACGTCACTGCATCCGTTTACCAAGAAATCTTGGAGCACTTTATGCTTCCTTCTGCTGACCAGCTTTTTAAAGATGCTGATTTCATTTTCCAGCAGGATTTGTCACCTGCCCACACTGCCAAAATCACCAAAAGTTGGTGTGCTTGACTGGCCAGCAAACTCACCAGACCTGAACCCCATAGAGAATATATGGGGTATTGTCAAGAGGAAAATGAGAAACAAGAGATCAAATAAAGTCCACTGGTCCACTGTCCACTGTCAAAGAAACCTGGGCTTCCATACCACCTCAGCAGTGCCACAAACTGATCACCTCCATGCCACGCCAAATTGAGGCAGTAATTAAAGCAAAAAGAGCCTACCAAGTATTGAGTACATATACATTAAATTAACATACTTTCCAGAAGGCCAACAATTCACTAAAAAAATATAGGTCTTTATAGGTCTTATGAAGTATTCTAATTTGTTGAGATAGTGAATTGGTGGGTTTTTGCTAAATGTGAGCCAAAATCATCACAATTAAAAGAACCAAAGACTTAAACTACTTCAGTCTGTGTGCATTGAGATTACTTAATACACGAGTTTCACAATTTGAGTTGAATTACTGAAATAAATGCAAATTTCCACGACATTCTAATTTATTGAGATGCACCTGTATACCCACCTATGGAATTACTGAAATCTGTTTTGTACCTTTGTAATACACTGATACGCACCACAAGCAGGAGGTGATGAGAAAATCACATGATGAACCTCAGCCAATCACAAGGAGCTTTTAAATACTAACATATGTGGCCCTGGAGCACAAAACCAGTCATAAGTAGCACAAGTATATTTGTAGCAATAGCCCAAAATACATTGAATGGCTCAAAATTATCGATTTCTCTTTTATGGCAAAAATCATTAGGATAGTAAAGATCATATTCCATGAAGATATTTTGTACATTTCCTACTGTAAATATATCAAAACTTTATTTTTTATTAGTAATATATGCATTGCTAAGGACTTCATTTGGAGAACTTTAAAGGCGGTTTTCTCAATATGTAGATTTTTCCCTATCCTAACAAGCCATACATCAATGGAAAGCTTATTTATTCAGCTTTCAGATTATGTATAAATCTTAATTTCAAAAAATGTAACCCTTATGACTGGCTTTGTGCTCCAGGGTCACACACACACACACACACACACACACACACACACACACACACACACACACACACACTCGTATGTATATACAGTATATATATATATATATACACACACACACACACACACACACACAGGTACATATAAAGAAATTAGAATATCATGTAAAAGGTCAATATTTTTTGTCACTCATTTCAAAAAGTAAAACCCATATATTATATAGATTGATTACACATAGAGTGAAAAATTTCAAGCCTTTATTTCTTGAAATTTTGATGATGATGGCTGGCAGATAATGAAAACCTGAAATTCAGTGTCTCGGAAAATTAGAATATTACATAAGATCAAAAAAAAAAAGGATATTTTAAACAGATATGTCAGGCTTCTGAAAAGTATGTTAATTTCTATGCACTCAATACTTGGTTGGGCCTCCTTTTACATGATTTACTGCATCAATGCGGCGTGGCATGGACGCAATCAGCCTGTGGCACTGCTCAGGTGTAATGGAAGCCCAGGTTGCTCTGATAGCGGCCTTGCAACGGATGCAGTGACGTTGGTTTTCAAAAAACACAATGGACCAACACCAGTAGATGACATTGCACCCCAAATCATCACAGACTGGAAACTTAACACTGGACTTTTTCTCCTTAGCCCATTTTCCTTAGCTTGGCTTAGAAGTGGCTTGGTGGCCCTTTTCCTGAAGATGTCTGAGCATGGTTACTCTTAATGCACTGACTCCAGCTTCAGTTCACTCCTTTTGAAGCTCTCCCAAGTGTTTGAATCGGCTTTGCTTGACAGTAGCAAAGCTTGCGGACAAGCTTGCGGTCATCCCTGTTGCTTGTGCACATTTTTCTACCCAATTTCTTCCTTCCAGTCAATGTTGCATTTAAAATGCTTTTATACAGCCCTCCTTGAACTGCCACCCCTCTCAGTAATGACCCTCTGTGACTTACCCTCATTGTGGAGGGTGTCAATGATCATCTTCTGGACCATTGCCAAGTCAGCAGTGTTCCCCATTATTGTGGTTTCAAAGAACAAGAGATACCCACAATTTATACTGTATGGATGGTAATTTATTGAAACTCAAATGTAAATATTTTAATATTTTGACATACTGATTTTTGACTTTCATTAGCTGTAAGTTCTAATCATCCAAATTAAAACAAAAATAAACTTTTGAAGTGTTTTATTTTACGTGTAATGAATCTAAAATATATGAAAATTTCACTTTTTGAAATAAGTTACAAAAATAAATGTACTTTTTCACCATATTAATTTTTTTTTAGATGTACCTATATGTGCAGTGTCATTCACGCAAACACTAAACACCATCATGGTGACTCACATGAAATTGAAATGACAAACAAATTTAACAATATTACATTTACATTTACATTTAGTCATTTAGCAGACGCTTTTATCCAAAGCGACTTACAATTGGGGAGTACATAAAGCGATTAATCTTGAAGAGGCAAACATACAGAGGAAGTGCCAACAACACCAAGTCTCAGGCATTGTTCAAATAAGTACAAGCTAGCAAGGGAAGGAGAGAAAGATAAAGATTTTTAAAAAGAGAATTATTATATATATATATATATATTTTTTTTTTTAAGTAGTCAAGTAGAGTTGAAAGAGATGAGTTTTCAGTTGTTGCTTGAAAATTGACAGGGATCCAGCATTCCGGATGGGGGTGGGAAGATCATTCCACCGGCCAGGAACGGTGAAAGAGAATGTTCTGGAGAGTGATTTTGAGCCTCTCTGTGATGGTACCACGAGGCGTCGCTCACTAGCAGATCTCAGACTTCTGGAGGGGATGTAAATTCGTAATAGTGAGTGGAAGTAGGTGGGTGCTGAGCCTGTGGTTGTTCTATATGCAAGCATCAGTGTCTTGAACTGGATGCGAGCTGCAACTGGTAGCCAGTGCAAGGAGACAAAGAGAGGTGTAACATGGGCTCTTTTGGGCTCGGTGAAGACCAGTCGTGCCGCTGCATTCTGAATCATTTGTAGAGGTTTGATTGTGTTTGATGGAAGTCCAGCTAGAAGAGCATTGCAGAAGTCCAGTCTAGAAATGACAAGGGCCTGGACAAGAAGTTGTGCAGCATGCTCTGTCAGAAAGGGCCTGATCTTTCTGATGTTGTGTAGTGCAAACCTGCAAGATCGAGCAATCTTTGCAATGTGCTCTTTGAAGGCCAGCTGGTCATCGAAGATTACACCAAGATTTCTGACCGAAGCTGATGGGGTAATTGTTGATGAACCTAACTGAATCGTGAAATCATGCTGTAGAGTTGGAGTTGCAGGGAAGACAAGAAGCTCAGTCTTTGCCAGGTTGAGCTGTAGATGGTTTTCTTTCATCCATGCCGAGATGTCCGCCAGGCAGCCTGAGATCCGTGCAGCTACCTTTGGATCATCTGGTCGAAATGAGAGATAGAGCTGTGTGTCATCAGCACAGAAATGGTAGGAGAAGCCATGTGCCTGTATGATGGGAGCCAGTGATGTAGTGTATGTGGAGAAGAGGAGAGGTCCAAGAACCGATCCCTGGGGAACCCCAGTGACCAATTTATGTGCTTTGGATACCTCCCCTCCCCAGGCCACCCTGAAAGACCGACCAGTGAGATAGGATTCAAACCAGCGAAGTGGAATCCCAGTGATATCCAGTGATGAGAGGGTGGACAGGAGGATCTGATAATTGACAGTGTCAAAAGCAGCAGACAGATCCAGCAGAATGAGGACTGATGATTTGGAATTGGCTTTTGCAATTCGCAGGGCTTCAGTGACCGAGAGTAGCGCAGTCTCAGTAGAATGGCCATTCCTGAAACCTGACTGTTTAGCGTCCAGTTTGTTGTTCTGTGAAAGAAACAATGAGACCTGGTTAAAGACAACTCGTTCGAGTGTTTTGGCAATAAATGGAAGGAGAGAGACTGGTCTGTAGTTTTCTAAAAGAGAAGTATTTAATGTAGGTTTTTTGAGCAGTGGGGTTACCCGAGCCTGCTTGAATGCAGTGGGGAAGATGCCTGTGAGGAGAGATGTGTTGATAATGTGTGTGAGTGCTGGTAGGAGTGCGGGAGAAATTGCTTGGAGAAGGTGTGAGGGGATAGGGTCTAGAGGACATGTTGTAGGATGGCTGGAGTGGAGAAGTTTGGATACTTCTGCCTCAGTGAGGGGACAGAAGGAGAAGATGGGAGTTTGAGCAGTGGATCTAGTTGGTTGGGGGTCCTGTGTGAGTGGAGGTGAAAACTGACTGCTGATTGTTTTAGTTTTGTTTGTAAAAAAAGTTGCAAAGTCATCAGCTGTTATAGACATGGTGGGAGGTGGTGAAGGGGGACAGAGGAGAGAATTAAATGTTCTGAAGAGATTACGCATATCTGGAGCATTGTTGATCTTGTTATGGAAATGAGTATTAGATGTAATGTACAGCCCTACTGTACACAACTTATAATAAAAAAAAACAAGAAGAAACAGTTATTTCAACACAATAAAAAAACATAATTCTGGGAATGTCAATTTATGGTTTTTCACTGTAAATTATACATTCTTTTTCACCTCCAAAAACGGTATACTACCAATATGTCCAATACAGTTTTTCACCATATATAGTAGGGGAACTTACCGTTAATAAATTAACATGTTTTTACTGTAGCAGTTTTACAGTCCCGGTCATGTTTTTCAGTGTGGGTTCCATCATCATGAAGGTACAGCAGATGTCAGTGTTTAGGAGGCAGGTATATGGAGCTGGTGTTTTACGTTGGTGACTGTGCTGCTGTGTTTCAGGCTGCGTGAAGGTGACGGAGCAGTGTCTGCCGCTGCTGCGCCGCTGCGCCTCGCTGCAAAGCGTGGACCTGCGTTCCTGCGGTCTGCTGGCTCCAGACGTCTGCCAGCTGCACTGCTTCCCCCCGGCCGAAGACAGACTGCTGCTCAAAAACAGCTAGACCTGCCCTGACACACCAGAGTGGAGTAGCAGAACACAGGACGTTTGTGCCTCACAGACACTTTGCTGTTTTTTTTTTTTTTTTTTTTTTCTGGATCAACCATTTGTAAATGGAGAAATCAAGTCCACATAGATATTCCGTACCAGTAATGAGTGTGTGTACAGCTTAGTAGTTTGCTGTAATGACCGCTCCTGACCCCGGCACATCTTCTGAACTTCTGGGAACACTGGCTCTGTCCCAATGCAGAATGTATCCTGCTGTGGAGAGCTCGTCTCGAACACAGCCATATTAGTGTGCTTGGGTGGGTCTCACCCCAAAATCAAGAGATTTGATCTGTTTGCTTAAAAAACAAGCCCACTTTGGGACCATTGAGTCTTTTTTTGCATTATGACATGATTTCATTATTGGTAGGCACATTTATCTCCCAGGTCCTTATGACTGTAAAAATAATAATCTCACTCTTCTGCTTCAACAGCATTTTACATTAGATTCGAGTCCTCTCTGCTCTCAAAGGTGATGTGGTTCAGATGCAGAGAGGAGACTTACTTAAAATATTTATGGTCTTAAAATCAGGCTTGAATTAGATTTCGGGGTTTTAGGTGTTTGATGAGATTCACTCATTGATGGATCAGTTTTGGGAGGTGTGTGTGAACAGTGTTAACGTGCAGATAGTGGATGGATGGTGGGTTCTGATGGTGTGCTTGGTGTTCACTTCTCTTCACTGTATTGATACCACACTCACTCTCAGCCTAGCCGTGACATACGCTGATCGTCCTTTGTCCTTCCCCTCTTCATTCCTGCTCTATTCCTTATCGATGAAGGACACGGGTTCCGGGAAGCCTTACAGAAGAGCTAGGCTCGAGCTGCTGTGTCATCACGCTGTGCTTGGCTGCATCTTATATAATGTCGCAGGGTGAATGTTGCTGTAGATTCCTGCATATCTGGAAAGGTTTTCACAGAACGAGGCATTGGTTTGTTGATTGGCTGATTGGTTTGTTGTCATTCGGTCAGGCCATTAAAGCCACTTGTCTTCAAAGCCAGAATGGTCCAAACTAAAAAATGCCTCCCATTAGCAATGGAGAAACGGTATAGAAAAATGCTTTGTGGCCAATTAGTTTGAAAACGTATTAGAGAATTAAACGGATGGTGTTTCCAGAAATATTCAGTGTTATCACTCGCAAAAGACTAACCAAACATTCTGCAAATGCATTCTTCCCAGTCGCTTCTGGTGTTTTATTGGTATTCTGTGCAAGCTGCTCTGAGCAGGAAGGGTTTAACAGTTTTAATTGTACTGATTTGAAACCAGTTCCATCTTCTCTGTTGAACTATTGAACGGGCCTCTACCAGGGAGCCTCGAAAACAACTTTTCTTCAATCTTTCAGTAAACTCTGCAGCTACTTCCTTCCAGAATATGATGCATGTTGACACCTTTCACTGACTGTATTCCTTGCACACTTTTATTCAGTATTGGGTCCAATACATGGCAGTTAAAAGTGTTTGATGGCAGTAGACAAACAGCATCCCTTAAAAGTGACCTCGACAATGTAGTTGCAATGTTTTTTTGTTTTTTTTGTTGATGTTGTTGTTGTTTTTAGATTTCGTGTTCAGTGCGGTTTGCATTTAAAAGCTGTTCTTGCACATTGGGAAATACCCGTGTGCGGTTTATAGTTACATATCAAACACTGAGTTGTTGATCATTTCTGGAATCGGCACAAAGAATTCAAGTTGAAGAACTTGAATAGGTTTTAAATACGGTTCCTTATCCGACCATGTTTTTTTATTTAGCAGATTCATAGCCCACTAAACTGAATTGCCAGTATGAACCAAACATTCACCCTGTTGAATGCACAGGGCTGAAATCATGTTATTATAATATCTTGCCAAAATGTCCTGTTTTGGGCGTTCATATATAAATATATATATATTTCTTCCTTTGCATTGATCCATGTGATTAGAATATGTGAAACAATGGGGAAAAAGAAAAACAAGGCAGCTACTATGAGAGTGACTACTGTAAAATGTCTAATTAAATAAAGACAATGGGGGTTGTTTTTATTTGCTTTGCTTTTCTTTCCTCAATGCACTGCATACACTACTGAAATACTTGAGAGTCCTGCCAAATGAAAAAGTACTTTTCAAGGCTCAACGGTGTTGTAAGGATTTCACTTGAGTAAATTGGGCACACCGTGTGAACTTAATATATGCCATCTGAATAAAAACTCCCCAATGCCAATCATGATTGTAGAGTTTGAATATGTACAAATAAGACATACCAGTAAAGCTGTCAAAACGTATGGGAAAACCCTATTGCCAGGGATGTGTCCAGAATTTAATGATTACCTTTTCTACATTTGATTTATCAGAATTAGTTTGGCATCAACTGCAGGCTTTTTCCTTTATGTTGGCATATGCACGGATTTACTATGCCAACTTGCAAAGGAAACTTTTAAAGTATTATCTCTTATAGCAGTGGTTTTCGATCTTGGTTTGGATTACTCACACACAGTTCAGTTCATCAAAAAACACAAACCATATAATCTATGTGAAGCGCTTTGAGTACCCAGAAAAGCGCTCTATATATATATATATATATATATATGTAACATATTATTATTATTATTATTAATCTAACAGCTGAATAACATTCAATTTATATGCTTTTCCAAATAAATTTCTCTCACAAGTATCTTGCTAAATGGGGACATTTCATAGACTTATATTGTTTTCTAAACAGCTAATTATAAATAACCTAATATAACTTAACTCTAACAAAAAAACATTCAGAAGTTTTACTTTTTTACAAAAAAACTATTGGTCTCATTTGGAAAGTGTGGTTCAATGTACAACCATTACAGGGGTTGCATCTTTGCTGAACCTAACAGCCAGAAGTTGATAGTTTAAAAAAATATCTGGCCCTTTGTCCACCAGATTCAGATTCTCCTTATCTTCTTCCTCTGACAAAAACAAGACCTACTTAACAAAAGAACAGTTTGGCAATCTGGGCTGAGTTTCCCAAAAGCAGCATAAACCTAAATTGATCGTATAATCATTGTCACCAATGGAGCTACGATCAACTTAGATGTATGATGCTTTTGGGAACGTGTCCCTACCAATATCCAGCCACTACCAAATTGTCCCTTGCAATATTTTTGATCAAATAATTAAATATGTACAGTGCTCAGCGTAAATGAGTACACCCCCTTTGAAAAGTAACATTTTAAACAATATCTCAATGAACACAAAAACATTTTCCAAAATGTTGACAAGACTAAGTTTTATATAACATCTGTTTAACTTATAACATGAAAGTAAGGTTAATAATATAACTTGGAGAACAACATTTTCAGTTTTACTCAAATTAGGGTGATGCAAAAATGAGTACACCGGTGAGTCTAATTATTCATTACACAGGTGACAGTTGACTATAAAAGGGTGTTATTTAAAGAAAACCCCTTCCCATTTCACGCTGTCAGCAATGGCACCACATGGAAGAGAAATGTCACAAGACCTGAGAAAGAAAATAATTTCTTTACACAAGAAAGGTGAAGGCTACAAGAAGATCGGCAAAGCTTTACTTATCAGTCCGAATACTGTAGCAAAAGTGGTACAAACATTTAAAAAAGATGGAACTGCAATCATCTCACAGAGACGTCCAGGTCGTCCACGGAAGTTAACACCTCGTCAGGAGCGTCTTCTGATGAGAAGGGTTGAAGAAAATCGAATTCTGAAGAGACAAGTTGAGCATCACTCTCCATCCAGTATCCAATCTCTAAAAGAGGTCATTCTTCAAGAATGGAAAAAGATAGATCTGGCAAAATGTCGCCAACTTGTTCATTCCATGCCTAGAAGACTAGTGCTGTCATTAAAAATCATGGAGGCCATACAAAGTACTAGATTTAGTAGTTTTTGTTGTGGGGTGTACTCATTTTTGCATCACCCTAATTTGAGTAAAACTGAAAAATGTGTAATCTAAGTTATATTATTAACCTTACTTTCATGTTATAAGTTAAACAGATGTTATATTAAACTTAGTCTTGTCAACATTTTGGAAATGTTTTTTTGTGTTCATTGAGATAGTTTAAAATGTTACTTTTCAAAGGGGGTGTACACATTTACAGTGAGCACTGTATATGTTTTTGTCATTTCAGACACATCTTAAACGTCATATCATTGATATTACCTAACAAGATAAAGTAAATACGTTAGAAAACTGCCCACTCTCAAGGACGCGTATTTAGTATGCGGAACGTAGTCGCACACGGACGAGAAGCACAGCCGCATTTATAACTCTCAGGCATTGCACCCAATTCAAGACCGCAGTCTAAAACCGTAAATATAAAAGGCCACTTCAAGAATGAACAAAGTTGCATCGATGAGTTTGAAGTAGCGTGTATGGTGTTATTTTAGTGTTTGTTTGACAAAACAGAGCAAACTGAAAGAGAGAGCGCGATCTATGGCTAGTATTAGCATACGGACAGAAAGACAAATGTTGTCCAGAAAGATAGACAATATTTCAGCCTAAGATGAGGTCATGAACATCAACAAAAATAATGTGATTTTCTTTTTTTAACTATGTAAGTGCCACTCTGTGGTGCAGCAGGATTTGGAACTGCATCCTGAGTCGCCACGGACAGTCTTTAACTTTTTTTATTAATGTTGTTCAACTGAATGTACAAATCAAACAGTTAACTGAATTATCCACAAAATAAAAAACAACACTGATATAAGAGTGTGCAATTTATCTGTCAATTAGATGCACATGAGTTTCATTAATACAGCAACAGCAGAGTATTCTTCCAGAATCATCCTGTGATGTGTGATTAAAGTTATAGTTCACCAAGAAATTTAAATTCTGTCATCATTTACTCACCCTCAATTAGTTCTATACCTGTATGAATTTCTTTGTTCTGCCAAACACAAAGGAAGACATTCTTAAAGTTTATACCCAGGCTGTTTTGGGGCACCATTGACTTCCATATTAGGGAAATAAAATATTATGGAAGTCAATAGTGCCCCAGAACTGCTCTGTTTCCCACATTATTCAGAATATCTTCCTTATTTTTCGGCAGAACAAAGACATTCATACAGGTTTGGAATTACTGGGTGAGTCGGGTTTGTCTCTACCAATGTCAAAAGCAAGCCTACGCCCTTGCCCAGCACACTGCTCCTAATTCATCCAGACTCCAAGAAATCCTTTGTGGTTGAAGTCGATGCCTCTACAACAGGAGATGTAGCGATCCTGTCTTCGCAGCAGAGGACATCCCCAAACTTCACCCCAGTGGAGAAATATAACAAGTTAAGTCAAGTCACCTTTATTTATATAGCGCGTTTAACAATACAAATGGTGTCAAAGCAACTGCAAAATAGGAAAATATTGTGTCAATAATAATATTAATAATATTAACCCACCAAGTTATCTAGCATACTTTTGCTGCAAACAATAACGTTAACTACAACAAGTAAATTCACTTTACCAGCTAATTGCTCTTCAACGAAAACCAGTCAGTATCTGGTGTGACCACAATTTGCTTCATGCAGTGCAACACACCTCCTTCGCATAGAGTTGATCAGGTTGTTGATTGTGGCCTGTGGAATGTTGGTCCACTCCTCTTCAATGGCTGTGTAAAGTTGCTGGATATTGGCAGGAATTGGAACATGTTGTCATATACGCTGATCCAGAGCATCCCAAACATGCTCAATGGTTGACATGTCCGGTGAGTATGATGGCCATGCAAGAACTGGGATGTTTTCAGCTTCCAGGAATTGTGTACAGATCCGTGCACCATGGGGCCGTGCATTATCATGCTCTAACATGAGGTGATGGTCATGGATAAATGGCACAACAATGGGCCTCAGGATCTTGTCACAGTATCTCTGTGCTTTCAAAACGCTATCAATAAAATGCACCTGTGTTCGTTGTCCATAACATATACGCCTGCCAAGACCATAACCCCACCGCCACCATGGGCCACTCGATCCACAACGTTGACATCAGCAAACCGCTCACCCACACGACGCCCTACACGCTGTCTGCCTTTGCCCTGTACAGTGAAAACCGGGATTCATCCGTGAAGAAAACACCTTTCCAAACGCCATGCCAGATGCCATCGAATGTGAGCATTTGCCCACTTGCAAGAGACTGAAGAGATGCAGCAGCTGCAGCAGCAACTGTCCGGAGGGCTGGTCTCAGACGATCTTGGAGGAGAAGATGCTGGATGTGGAGGTCCTGGGCTGGTGTGGTTACACGTGGTCTGCGGTTGTGAAGCCGGTTTGATACCTCTCTGTGCCCGCATACTGTATTTTGATGCAGCTAAACTCTCAATAAAACAGTTTTCATTTATATATTTTACTGTTTCTGTTTTCAGACAATGGGATGAATATGAAAAAGTGATTGAAATGCAACCCATTAAGACTACATAAGTAGCTCTCCTTTACAATATGTTAATCTGCACAAAAATCCTTATAATCAATTATTACGACGACGAACTGCAGTCAGGTCGAGACCCCGATGAGAATGATGAGCATGCAGATGAGCTTCCCTGAGACTGTTTCTGACAGTTTGTGCAGAAATTCTTTGGCTGTGCAAATCTATTTTTGCTGCAGCTGTCCAGGGGGCTGGTCTCAGACGATCTTGGAGGTGAAGATGCTGGATATGGTGGTCCTGGGCTGGTGTGGTTGCACGTGGTCTGCAGTTGTGAAGCTGGTTGGATGTACTGCCAAATTCTCTGAAACGCCTTTGGAGACGGCTTATGGTGGAGAAATGAACATTCAATTCACGGGCAACAGCTCTGGTGGATTGCCAATAGCACGCTACCTTAAAACTTGTGACATCTGTGGCATTGTACTGTGTGATAAATCTGCACATTTTAGAGTGGCCTTATATTGTGGCCAGCCTAAGGCACACCTGTGCAATAATCATGCTGTCTAATCAGCATCTTGATATGCCACACCTGTGAGGTGGATGGATTATCTTGGCAAAGGAGAAGTGCTCACTAACACACATTAAGACAGATTTGTGAACAGAATTTGAGAGAAATAGGCCTTTTGTTTAAATAAAAAAAGGTCTTAGATCTTTGAGTTCAGCTCATGAAAAATGGGGGCAAAAGTCTTCTTTTTATAATTTTGTTCAGTGTTTGTGTGTATATATATATATATTAGCGCTGTCAATCGATAAAAATATTTAATCGTGATTAATCGCATGAATATCATGAGTAAACTTTCGATTAATCGCAATTAATCACACATTTGTATTTGTTCTAAATGTACCTTAAATTAATACTTTTCAAGTTTTTAATACTTTAATCAACATGTGATATAATACTCTTTTATTGCACTGAGTTATCAAGGAGTAAAGTGCCGCGAGGTTCCAATTTGGATCTGTCTGGGTCAGGTGACGAGCTCATGCCGGCTCAGTGCCCACGCGCTCCTCACCCCATTGCTGAAGCTCCCCTTCCAGTGCACTTCATGACCGCTGATCTCTGCCCCTCCCCCAGCATGCAAGATGTGGTGTCCTTCGGTGCCATGGAGGGTGCTGAAGGGGAGGATGATGCCATTTACGATGAAGCGTCTGTGAGAGAGGAGTGGTCCAACAGCCCACTGGATTACACTGCACCCCACAGCAACTACGCAGGGGACCTCCATTATAGTGAAGTCTAGATTCTAAGCGTCTTGTCCAAGGCAGTTGATGAGCTCGGTTTGGAGTGGCTGCCTCCTGCCGAGTCGGCGAGAAGCCATCTTGACAAGTGGTACCTTCAGTAGGATTCCAGCCGAAAGGACACCCCACGGATACCCGGCCCCTTCTTCCCCGAGGTGAACGACGAGATAGCGAAGTCGTGGAATGTGCAATTGTGGTGGCTTCTGCCTTTTCTATGAAGAATCACTCTTGAAATCTTGGGGTTTTGATGCCAGAAGATAGACTTTATTTCAAACAGAGAAACAAAGCCGAGAGTTTTCTGCAGAAAAGCATCTCCTGAATGATTTTCGTCTCCTCCTTAAATAGTGCCCCTGCTAGTCATACTCAACACAATACATATGCCTTTTCCTTACACATACAATTCACTTCCTTCCTAAAGAGAAGGAGCCCCAAGACCTTCCTTTGGTATAGTAAGGAATGAGGCCTCAAACAGATGTTTCATATCTCTAAGTCAGCACAATCCATTTATGCAGGCCTAGGACACACACACATATATATGCTTATAATGGAAGAATAACCTTAAACATAAATGTCTAAATTCACCTTGATTATACTTGATTAATTCATATTTTGACTAATAAAAATCTTCTACACAATCACCACTCGAGTGCACAACGTCCACTTTTCTGTGGACAGTACTGACCAAGTCAAGTCAAGTCAAATCACCTATATTTATATAGCGCTTTTAACAATACAAATTGTGTCAAAGCAAATGCACAATATCAAAATAGGAACATTTTTGAGTTAAAGGGATTTCATTATTGAATTCAGTGATGTCATTGTCCAGCTCAGTTCAGTTTAAATAGTATCTGTGCAATCAAGTGGGTGATATCACTGGAAATGAAGTGTCCCCAACTAAGCAAGCCAGAGGCGACAACGGCAAGGAACCAAAACTCCATCGGTGACAGAACGGAGAAAAAAACCTATCCCTAACCCCTAATCCTAACCCTAAGATTATACTTGATTAATTCATAGTTTGACTAATAAAAATATTCTACATATTTCCCCCTTTGAGACACTTAGTAAGTCAAATAAATATCTACTCTCTTCTGCTAGCGGCACACTGAAGTAAGCTGAGCAGAGATCAATTACCGTAAAGTATTTGGCATCAGGAGGGACATTCGTCAGTAACGTGTGTGGGTTTGATACTTCAGCTGGCAAATCCTCTACTATTTCATTGATTGCTCGTAAGTCATGAACAAGTCGCCATCTATTTTGTCTGTTTTAATTACAGGCAAAATTGGAGTGTTACAGTAACTAGTTGTTTCTATTAATACTTCTGCCTTCACTAAACTTTAAATAGTGTTTTTTATCCCTACTTCAGCATCTGGATGCAAAGGGTATTGTGCTTTTCTGGGCAGACGTGCATCTGGCTTAAGTTGAACTCTTATTGGGTTTGCTGATGTTATTAGTCCTATATCGGTGTCATGTTGAGACCATAGTTCAGTTGGTATCTGATGCTCCACTTCCTTAAATAATTCAGTCTCAATTTTGTCTATTACTTCGGATGTTGTAGTCATCTGCGTCTTTTTCTTTCGACCGATAACTACTTCCTGTGGAATTCCTAGCAAACTGGTTGCACATAAAATTTTGATCAGCTGAATGAAAAATCAACGGATGTTCTGTTGGTTCCCATTTGCTTTGTTTTGCCTTTTTCATCATTGGTCCTAAATCTTTTGCTTCCCAATTTTTTCCTACATATACTGAAATATGTGGGACAGAATCAGTTACACTGAACCATTTTTTAACAAATTCACAATCTGGTATATTTAAAGCTGCTCCCTGTTTACCTATTATGATGTACTGTGAGACCATTTCAATTTTTTGTTCTTTTTTTTCTTCCTGCCATTTTTGTTATATTTCTTAATCTTTTTCTGAATCATATATCATTGTGCAATAAAATTCTGATTTTGGTAACTGTGCTTCTGGAATCTGAGCCACAATAAACTTTCCCCATTTATGAATTGTCTAACTCACATCTGGTTGTATGTGTCCTATCCAATAAACGTTAGCTTTTGGCTCTATAACCATCATCTGCGTTTTTATCCCTATTGTGTCTATATAGACTCCTTCTGGAGAACACCAAATTTGTAGGCCCAATTTACATAATGCATCTCTTCCTAACAAATTAACAGGAGTCTGATTTGACACAAGAATGGGCATTGTTTCACTTTTATTTTTTGTTTGTAGACACACTGGAGCTGTCAATGGAATTAGCTGCATTTGTCCCGAGAATCCTATTGTCTTTGCGAACTTTCCAGGCAAGGGGAGATGTGAGGCATAATTTGAATTTACACAAGTATAAACAGCTCCTGTGTCCACCATCATTGGCGTGGTCTTTCCCTCTAAATAAATCTGCAGAATAGGTTCTTGATCTGCTTTAGTTGTTAAAATTGGAAGCTGACTCTCACCTCTAGGATTCTCTGGGCACCCCTAATATCCTTGATTTGGACCTCCCCAAGGGTTTACTGGGCCCTGTGATGGACCTCGGGTAGGCTGCTGCCAACTCTCCCCCCTTTCACCCCCAGGTGGCTGCTGCCATGAATTGGTGGGACAGTTAATTTTATTATGTCCATTTTGTCCACATCCCCAGCACATTCCTGGAGGACCAGTATAAGGCTTGCCTCTTCCTTTCTGTCCTCTTTGTTTCCATCCCGTTGGCTCTGGTTGTGGAGTATAGACATTAATTATGGGAACAGGAATCGGGTGTGTATTTGGAGGGACTGCTGTAGGTTGGCTTGGCTGAATAGTTAGTGGAGGAGCAATTACTGGAGACATCACTGTCATTTGTTCTGATTCTTCTTTCTTTATTGGAGCTTGAATCTTTGTCTTGTTCTTTTTTGTCAGCTCTTCAAGTTGTAACTGAGTTAATTTTCTCTGTAGCTCTTTCTCTTGGATCTTGAGCTTTTGTTCATTTTTTCTGTGTTGCTCCACTGCATGAGACACATGGTCACAGAACTCTTTGTGTGTTTTAGAGTTTAAGCCGGCCATGTCCTCCAGACTGCTCTTTACAGCTTGTGGCATGGCATCAATTACAGCATTTCTAAACAGTGTTGCCATTAATGGGCCTCCTTCTGGATTCCCTTCAGTCTCTTGTTTCCATCTTTTTAGCTGTCTCTGAACATATGTGATTTGATTTTCTATGTCCAACAGCTGTTCTCCCTTTAATGATTTAGGGTTTAGTCTGATCGGGTACTCAGCACACAGTGCCTGCCACACTGCTGGACGGTATGCGTCAAAAACATTTCCATCCATGTAGTGAGAGTCCACAGCTCTATTTAGATTGGACGCTTGAAGAATTTCTTCCATCTTTGCTCCTCCCATAGTTTTTGCCAGCAGTGCTTTAATGTCCCCCACAGCTAAAAGTTTGCCCATAGTTTCTTCTTCAAACACCTTAATCCACTTTCCAGCCCCCTCATGAATGTCTGGGAGGCGAGTGACCAGCCCCTCAAGGTTCTGTGAGGCCCAGGGGACATACTGTCCCCGTGCACCCTTGATTAAAATTGGGAGTTGTGCAGCCAGTTGTCTGAGGGTCCCCTTTTCTCTGCCCTGTTACCATTTTCCTCTATCAAATGACTCCTCACCTTCATTCACATCCTCACTATTGTCAAAAAACTTACTTCTCCCTCTTTCCAATTTATTTATTTCTTGTATCTTTTTTCCTGAGTGTTAAATTTTCTTCTCTGTTTCTTCTTTCATAGCCTCTACTTGCTTTTCATTTTCCCTATCTTTTCTCCTAATTTTTTCTAACACTTCCTCATATCCTGTTTTGTCTTCCTGGTTTGTTTTCATCATTTCTAATGCTATGCGTGCCTGTCTATAACAATCTATCGGTATACATCCTTCGCTTTCTTTTATCTTTGTTTTTACATCTGGTTCCTTTTTATCTTCCAACTCTACTTGTCCTTCCATTTGTATTTCCCCCGAAACTTCTACCTTCTTAAGTATTGGGAATTGTTCCTCTAGGGGCAGATATGGTGGTGGTGTAAAAAACAACTTTTACTTTTTCTTTGTCTCTCTGTCTGCCTCCTTTAGGATTTTCCTTGCCTCTTTTATACTTTTTAATGCGTCATTTCCTTCTTTTTTAAACATGGCTATCACTTCTTTCTCTTTTAGTCATTTTACTTCTCTTTTTGTTTTACTGATACTTTTATTTTTATAGTATTTTATAAAGGTTTCCATTTCCTCACACATTGCTACATCAAATGTCCCCTCCTTTGGCCATTTTGTCATCATATTCTTAGTTCTCTTCTGCCATTTGTTTGAGATCTTGTTTATCAATTCTTTACACAATGGATATTTTAATCCTAATATATCCACTGGAGTGGCAGCCATACTTTTCCCTATAATCTTACAATCCAATATTTAAGACTCAATATATATTTTTCTATAGCCAATTAATAAAAAAAATGTCCCACTTAATTTAACTATTTTAACCTATTTTCTCCTATTTATTAGTCTTTATTTTGTGACATGCCTCTTTAAACCTATTTTTTTTGTCTGATGCATGTAAAATTTCTGTATTTAATTAATACTATCAACTCTATTTGTTTTATAATCACTCAATATCCAAAACTACTAAAATATTTTTTTTATATTTCTTTTACTTCTCTTCTATTATTTTGTCTGTCCTTAAAAGTATTTTTAATATACTTTTTTAACTTCTGGGAAATTGTCTCACTTCTGCTGCTTTGATCTCAGAAATGTTTTCCTTCTCTTATCACATAGACCTCAAAAATATATAAAAGCATATAACAGATCTTGATTCAATCTTTATTGATACACATTCACTCCATCTAGTCCCTTTATTCACACTTTCATTCTTTGTCCCTTTATTTATAGGGCTCATTCACTCATTCATCCCTCTCAGGTGCGGCACGAACTGCGTCCAACACTCTGCCAGGCCCCACCTAAGGGATGATCCAGGAGGGGTGCGCAGCTCTTGTCCACCTGATACGGAATTTATTTTCTCATACAACCTCAGTCATTCACAGAGACACAGATACATACATTAAAATAGACTACACTACACTCTTCCTGAGTGACCTGTCAGCTCTACTGCTTTTTCCCTGATACACTTCCTCAACACAGTAAAAAACAGCACCCTGCAGGACTTTTTACCTTCTCGTGCAGACCTCTGTATTTTCCTTTATCTGCTTCACATTTAATGTTATCCTTCAAGGCCCACTTAACAATAAACACAGATCTTGTTTTGTTTTTTTTACAACTTAAACAGAGCGGTATCCGAAGGACTTTGCGCGCTTTCCTATACTTTATCTGCTTCACGTTTAATGTTATCCATCAAGGCCCACTTATCAATAAACACAGATCATTGTATGCGCTTTCTTATATTTTATCTGCTTCACGTTTAATGTTATCCATCAAGGCCCACTTAACAATAAACACAGATCATTGTATGCGCTTTCCTATATTTTATCTGCTTCACATTTAATGTTATCCATCAAGGCCCACTTAACAATAAACACAGATCATTGCATGCGCTTTCCTATATTTTATCTGCTTCACGTTTAATGTTATCCGTCAAGGCCCACTTAACAATAAACACAGAGCATTGCATGCAATTAGTTATTCTGGAATCAAAACCCCATTTGTTTATTTTTTTTATTTGTTCCTTAAATTTGGAAGAGCAATTTTAAGCATCCTTACCACCAAGAGTAGAAAGCATTTTGTCTTTTTTGTCAATTTATCTTGGATGGGCAAGGCAGCTCCAACACTGCATGTGATACTGATACTTCAGGTGTATCAGGCCAAGCTGCTCAAGTCTCTGGATGAGAGTGGGCCGGACCCTGAAGTTTTCAAAGAGCTCTGACGCACCATGGATCTCTGGCCCTCAGAGCGAAGAAGGTGACAGCTCGAGCGATCGGCCGCAACATTGGAAATATGGTGGTGCTACATCATCACCTGTGGCTTACTCTGACTGAGTTAAAGGACTCAGAAAAATGGCCCTTCTGGACGCTCCCGTGAATCCCTCATGGCTCTTTGGAGAGGGGGTGGAGACGTTCACGTTGAAGCGCAGAAACAGTCGAAGACCATTAGCCACTTCCTGCCAAAGCATGCCGGTGGTGAGACCAAGACAGCTGTGGCCAAAGCGTCGTCAGGGCTCGAAGGGCTAGAGACCCCAACCTGACAGAGATGGCAGGCCACCGGCACCGGTTTCAAAGCCGCGTTCCTGACGCTGCCTCTCGGAGGAGGAAAGCTACACCCACCTTGCAAAAACTGATCAGCTCTCTCGCAGTCTTCAAGTTAGGGCACTTTCCCCCACTGAAATGCTTTCAGAGGACGCTCGGCCAGATGGCTGCTGCCTCGCCAGTGTGCTAACTAGGGCTCCTACATATGCAACCGCTTCAGCTCTGGCTAAAGGGCTTGGTGTCACAGAGTGCATAACACGTGGGAAACTTGTGCATCAAAGTGCGCACAACTGCTGGGATGCGCTTACCCCTTGGCATGCTCACACTCTCCACTGGGAGTGGATGCACTAGCTCACTGCTGACCGAACGTACACAAGTGTGCCTTTCCTCAGGTTAAACTTCTTCCTGCGCAGTTAATAATGGGCACCCAAATCCAGAGTCATGGAGCCTTCATGTCTGGCCGCTCGACAGAGCTTGCTTGTAACAGATGCACTTCCTCAGCGTGTGTTGAACACTATCTCTGAGGCTAGGGCTCCTTCCACTAGAGGTCTTTATGCACATAAATGGAGATTTTTCACAAATTGGTGCGGGTTGTGGGGCGAAGACCCATTCAACTGCCCAATTCCAATAATTCTTGCCTTCCTTCAAGAGCGATTTGATTGTTGGTCGTATGCCATCCACATTGAAAATGTATGTGGCCGCTATAGCAGCGTTCCATGTGCATGTCGATAATCGCCCAATCGGCAGAAATGACCGGATCATACAATTTTTAAAAGGAGCAAGAAGGCTTCACCCTTCCACCTTACCCACTTGGGACTTGGCGCTTGTGCTTGACGCTCTCATGGGACCCCTGTTTGAGCTCATGCACTCAGCGAACTTGCGAGCGCTCTCCCTAAAGCTGGCCTCTGTTAAGCGAGTTGGCGACCTGCAGGCACTGTCAATTGACGACTCATTATTGAGTTTGGGCCAGATTATTGCAGACTCCCCTTAAAGCCTAGGAAGGGTTATGTGCCTAAAGTGCTTTCGACTCCATTTAAAGCGCAGGTCATAACACTGTCTGCTTTCTGTCCCAAACACCGGCCTGGCCAGAGCTGCGTAATACACTCTTGCTGTGCCCTGTACATGTGGTATGCATTTATATAGAGCCCTCTAGACAGTTCAGGCTCTCGGAGCAGCTATTTGTAGGCTTTGGAGTGTACACAAAAGGCCTGCCTGTGTTATGATCTGAGCTGCTTGCCTCAGTGGTTTCGACTATGTTGTATACACCCCTGTATTGACGTACCACCAATTCAATGCTGTCCCTATAAGCTTGTCACATTATCATGATATAGTTCATCATGTCTTTTAGGACATGATCACATCATTCTCTGATTAATTGAGCACCGGTATGGCCATTGCATCATAACACATAATTTCATTGAAATTAAACAAACTTCAACTAATCTATATGTGAAGCCGCCGCAATTTCACATTTTCTGTTTCACCTGTGTTAACTCCACCCCTGGTGTGACACGGTATCGTCTAGTTGTAGACCTGAGCTGTGTTTACCAAGTTTCTGTACGTGTGTGTACGTCTGATACGTGTGCTGCTGCAGTCAGACAGAGAGAGAGGTGAGTAGATATGCGCGCAGTGTTGCCAATTTAGCAAGATTTAGCGCCTTTTTAGACCCCCATAGCGACTAGCAACAAATCTAGTGACTTCTTGGACAAACTTTAGTGAGTCTCTGTGATCGTTGGTATTGCCGCCGCGGCGGCGCCAGATCAGCGCACACGCAGCTCTTTCTCTGCATCTGCTCTGTTCAGTGAGCATCTGAGAGGAGCAGCCCGTTCAGTTAAAACAGATATTATTGCTTTGTTTCAGTTTGTTTCAGCTGTATTCAAGGATATATGTACAGAATGGAAGTTAATTCAGAAAACTACAACAGCATATCATCCCCAAACCAACATGACAGAACGAGTAAACCGTACCTTAAAGCAAATGATTGCAGCATATGTTGAGGATAAAAAACAAAAAATGGGACCAGTATCTTCCAGAGCTAAGGTTTGCCATCAATTCAGCTGTACCGGAAACCATTGGAATGTCCCCAGCAGAACTCCACCTGGGAAGAAAATTACAAGGACCAATGGATAAAATACTGCACAGTCAGAATCTCTCTCCTGATGATATTGTTGAACATTTATCTCAGTTGCAATCAAGAGCAAAAGAGTGCTGCAGAAAAAAACAAGAAAGACAACTTAGAAGCTACAACTAAAAGAGAAGAGAGAGTTAATTTAAAGAGAAAGACCGTGTGTGGGTAAGAAATTTTCCCCAGTCAAGTGCACTTCACCACTTCAGTGCCAAACTAGCCCCAAAATAGCCCCAAAATGGAAAGGTCCTTACCGGGTGATCAAGAAGTTGGGCCCGTTGAACTACAGGGTAGCAGCGGTGGAGGCCACTGGGGAAGATGTCCGCACTGTCCACGTGTGCAAATTTAAAACCCTGTTTTCTCACTGCAGAAGAAATAGACACCCAAGAAAAACAGAAACTTCTTGAAATCTTCCAGGAATCCCTCAGTAAAGATGAAG
Source organism: Oxygymnocypris stewartii (assembly GCA_003573665.1). Taxonomy (NCBI): domain Eukaryota; kingdom Metazoa; phylum Chordata; class Actinopteri; order Cypriniformes; family Cyprinidae; genus Oxygymnocypris; species Oxygymnocypris stewartii. The sequence goes on from QVTF01001641.1 coordinate 214,741, forward strand.
AGTTTCTAGGATTTTAAGCTCACTACCCTCTTTTAACAACCATGGGTTGTTCTCTCAAGGGGGGGAGAGTGTGGTGGAACGGGAAAGGCGGAACTTGGAAAGTGAAATTAAAACAATTGTCATGACCGCCAGCAAATAGGAACGCGAGTCTAATTTGGGAAGGAAGTGATGTAGCTATATATATCGTGGAACAGAATCAAAAAGGGGTGGGGGTTTGTTTTGAGATCAAAGGAAGAAGTTGCGAATGTCTAGGGTGGAAGTCGCACCGGTACAGTTAAATTATTTAATCAAAATCAATTTATATACGATCTTATCTTTTATCTTTTAAAAGGTCCAGATCCTTGAAAGCTGCTGGTTAATTTTGACTGTGCAAAGTTCTGTATTATGTTCAATATGAACTTAACAAAAGACTTCCTCTAGTGATGATGCAGGTATTTTTTTTCGAGGGTATCGGTTAATTTCTTGATAGTCATTTTGGCAGTGTCTGCTTGCATATTTTAATCATATTTGGTAATGTCTTTAATGTATTTGCCCCGATTTGGTCCATGGGAAATGTTTCTAGCATTATATTATTTTGTTGTCTTTATTTTGTTTTAATGAGTTAAAATGGCTCTTATCAACCTTGATTTACATTCTATCACATTATTTTGACTGTTAAAATTTGGGCGGTTTTTGGGTGGGTTTTGTTAGCTTTTGAGCTGGAAATCATTTATCCTATCTGGCGACTCTGGTTCTGAGACGTGCGCTGAGGACTGTGCATGCGCACTGGCTGATCTAGCCTGAAAAATAAGCTTTTTATAAGCTAGCTGAGCAAAAGAAACAACATTTATGATACAGTTGTTGTCAGCTTTTTTTGGTGATTTCAAAAATGAAATTTTATGTTAAACTTAGCAAACCGTTTTGGAGAATTTGATGTTTCCCCATTCAAAGAGATAGGAGCTGCACTTGCATGCCCGAGAGGCGTTTCAAAGATGGCCGCTGAGTGACATGACTTTTTCTTAAAGAGACTTTGCTATCAGCCACACAGTCTCAACCATACAAGAATAATATAAAAGTCATATTTGGGTCATTCTTCAATTGGGGTGGCAAATGAGAGGCAGAATTTGTAAAAATGCTTGTTTGTTTGGATTAACATCCCGTGGTAGCTAGGAATTACACAAGCTTCAGTCTGGATCCAACCCTTAAACGATCTGAGATGACCGAACAACACCTGAGAAGAGACGATGACAACCCCTCGGAGGACCTCAGAGGAAGCCAACCATCAGTGATTATACTGACTTAACCAAAGTCTGCCATAAATGGAGGATCAGCACCTAGAGACAACCTCTACAGCCCTGACCGTCAGCGGAGTCTAGGACACATAGATTAGCCCCAGAGACAGATCTCCAGTGAGAACCTCGTCACCTAGACTTCCATCGGGGAAAGACCACTGGAACCACTTACACTCTGACTTTGCTGCAGTTGGAACAAACTACTGGTTCGTCTGGCCGGAGGGGAACTGGCCCCCCGACTGAGCCTGGTTTCTCCCAAGGTTTTTTCTCCATTCTGTCACCGATGGAGTTTTCGTTCCTTGCCGCTGTCGCCTCTGGCTTGCTTAGTTGGGGAAATCTTCATTTCCAGCAATATCATCGACTTGATTGCACAGATATTATTTAAACTGAACTGAGCTGGACAATTCCATTACTAAATTCAATAATGAAATGCATTCAGCTGATAATTGAGTGTTAAATCCTGTCATTTTACATTATTGACACAATTTGCCTATTTTGATATTGTGCAGTGCTTTGTTACAATTTGTATTGTTAAAAGCGCTATATAAATAAAGGTGACTTGACTTGACGTGGCTTGTTTTTTCTAATAAAATATATTGTTGTGCATGCATTTAAAATTTGTTTAATATGTCATATCCTTTAAAAAGAAAGCTTATTTTGATTTTTTAAATAATTTCAATCAAACACTGGTGACATAGCTACTTATGTCTATGTAATTTTGAAGTAACACCACAGACTTTATATTGCAAGTTACTACAGGCTCTGTGGTGTTACCAGAAAAGACAGTAACACCACAGACAATTCAGCCTTAATCCAGACTTTTCTAAAATGGAGGCTGCCATCATGATGATTTCAAGATCAGGGGACATTTTGGAAATATTAATAAGTATGCATTTATCAAAATTTTGATTAAAATATGTCAGATCTGTAAGTTATCAACATAACACCACAGACACTAATAAAGTGCGACACATGAAATTGTCAGAAATTTAGCTAAACTTTAGAAATTTTATACAAAAGAATGTATTCCCCATGCAATCCTCATATCAACCAGCACCTGCAGTGACCTCTACACACAGGAAGTAGTCCAAATAGATTTACCCCTTTTATTAAAGGGGAAAAATTCATTGTGGTAACACCACAGACATGACTTTGGGGGACACAGGTTTTTTCTTAAATATAAAATATGTATTTTTTTTAACCATTTATTAAAATTGTACATTCTATATAAAATCTATATTCACATTATGACCACTTTATTTGTGTTAAAAGGGTTATAATGTTGCAATTACATTCCATGATACCTCTATAATGTATGGCGGGAACATGCATATTTTGTTACAAATGCAATCTCTCAAACTCAATTAAATATGTATTTTAAAACTAAAACGTAACTATCAATAGTGCACAAATTATGTTTACCCTTCAGAATACAAACATGCAAACATTTTATGATTTATTGGTATTAAAAGTGTATTTCAACTGTTGTAAAGTAGAGGGACAATACTTGCCACCGCAATTGAAGAATGACCTATTTGGTTTTTATTATTTGGACACTGCAGGTTGGGTTATATGGCACTGTTTTGATTCAGTTCTGTCTAAAAAGATGCGGGACAGTTTTGTGGACTGATCTGGGCCACACTTTAGCTGTTGATATGGATCAGCTCTGCATCAGATCTGTGAACCAGCCCTCAAAGATTTTCTGCTTCAACAAGTTTTAACTCTGTGCTGTCTCTAGAAACATTTAAGAGTTTTGGAAGTCTTTTTGTGATCATAGACTTCCTAATAAAATAAAACCATTTGTACTCTCTATAGCTTCTGTGAGAGCTCTTTTGACTTTGCCCCATTTGCTACTCCCCTTTAGCACATGCATGGGTTAAGTTTATGCATGTGTATCAGCTAAAGCTCATTCAGGTTTGTTTGAGTATCTGAAGGTTTAATTATGTATCATACCATACAAATAAGATACTTTATAAAATCTGTGTTGAATAGGGGTTGAATCATTATGACTGTATTACCCCCAAAAAATCACATAACTCAAAACCATTGCAGTATATATTGACATTAGCACTTTTAATGTGCCACTAAATTGTTATAGATGCAATAATAAAAAAAAACTATTCTGGATCATTAGAAAAGCTTACATATGCAAATTGTTAATCTCAGGTTAAATAATTTTGATTGCAACTGTAAATCACACATACTGGTATTCCTATCATTATGGGTTCATTCCATAGGCGTAATGGTTTTTATACTATACAAAACTATATGTTCTATCTTTACGCTACGCCTACACCAAACACAGAGCCTTCAGAATTTGTAGATGTTCACAAAACTTAATTCTGTGTGATTTATAAGCTGTTTTTTTTTAAAAAAGAGTCCACACAAGGACATTCAGGATATTGCCATCTTTGTAGGGAACCACACAAATATAAATCAGATGTATGTTTTCAATGATTTGTAATTTTATTCAGCATAAACTGAACATAATATTGATAAAAATGATAAAAAATGTCTTCTCTTCACTCTTGCAAATAAGACTGGTGTTTAGTGCAAATTTACAGCATCTAACTAGAGGAATCTTGCAAGTTCATCTCTCTCTCCCTGTGCTGGAAATTACCGTTTTCTTTCTTTGTCAAGACACTGGTTAGGATAGTCACAACACAAGTATGCAAGGTGAGAAACAGGTCTGTTTATGACCATGTCGGCACCCTAGATGAGATCTTATGGGTGCCAAAAGATCTTTTGGGTTCTAATTGACCATTTCTCTCTCCAAATCCCGTTCACTTATACACACACAGAAAACGAACAAACAATAAAAGATCTGTATTCACGCTGTCATGCAAATTCATTCGGTGACTACTCCACTAAATTACATTAGTCTTTTATTAAATAATGCCAATCTCTAGACACACAATGTATTAAATGAAAAATAAATGAATATAACAATAAAAATACAATACTTATTAAAAATAATACAACAGTATTTGTATTCATTTTAGAGTAAGGAAACAGTAGCCTTTTTTTTTCAATGAAAATACACAATTAAATTACTGTTTAAAAAAGCTTCAGTAAATTAAATTAATAAGCCAACCAAATGAAAACAAAAATATCACATGATGCCTTTTCAATTTAGTAAACCTTGCCCCATAATTCTGTAAACAAAATGAATGTTTAATGACATTTCCTATGCATCTTTTTTTAGAATTCATTGTTGGGAGGTAATACAGTTTACATGGCAATTGATGCATTTAAAAAAGATTATATGATTATTTAAAATATTTCAAATGGAATAGTTGTAGGTATATTACTGACATGTGAATGAAACACTTTATGGTTTATAGTATTTTTGTTTTTGTCGTGGTAACGTTATTTCACTGATGCCATCATTCAAAATATAAAAAATGTCTTAGCAATTCCAAACTTTTAAACAATCTGGCATAACAGATCTATGACAAATAAGTTGATCCGCTGTGGCGAGTGTGTCATTTCAACTTAATTTCACTTCATAGTTTGTGCATTCCCTAAACCATGAGCAGGTATACCTTTGCTCGTCACACATTCTCACTCTGGGACGCTTACAAATGAAGACATCAGCATCAGCGGCACGTCTTTATCGCACGTGCCGAAAAAAGGGAAAAGTTTATCTGAGAACGCTACCGTGATTGAATACACCTCAGATCCTGTCTTGGCATTGAAGAAGACCAGCTGACCCTCCTCGCAATCCAGATAGACGCCTATACGGCGCAGATGACCCGTCACTTTGACCTTAGCGAGCGGCGGCGCGGTTAGAGCGCGTAAATGGTTGCCGCTCCACCACAGCGCGTAGTAGCCAATGGCAGGGGTCATGTCAAACAGACCCTTCCTCGGGGCTGACTCTCGCACCACTCCCAGCTTCCAGTCCTTATTCTCACCAACACTGACCTGAAAGCGTGACATTTACAACTTTTACAAAACACAACTCCTTGAGATTTATGTAAAAAGAAATGCTGAGTTTGTATGCGCATTTGTGTCTAAAGCAGCAATTATCAAAATCCAGATCCGGACCTGCCTCCATTTTGTATTTCAAGAGTACTAATTATATTTCCTACTTTGATAAACGCATGTTAAACTTGTAAATAATTTGTTTAACGTTAGGTTTTTGTCTTTTTGTAGATGATCTGAAATGAAAGCGAAGGCGAGATATTTAAAGTTTTCCTGTGTGACATTGTTGTCATGGCATCCAGTGATAATCGAGCGACACTTCACAGCTGTGTAATAGGAGTATAATTTTTTTTTCAGTTAGAATATGGACATTTGACTTTTAGCAGTGTCCAGTGTTAATATCAAAACTGATCGCCACAAATAGATTTCCCAAAAGGCTTATACTTCGTTGAATAAACTGAGCACTGCACGTTTCAAAATTAAAATGCAGCACAGGTTTTTTTATATGAATGTTTCTTTGAAAAGACCATCTTCAGAAAAGCTCAATGTCATTTTCATTTCGTCTTTCCTGTAATACCTGATAAATTAGTGTTTGCATATTAGATTACAGTCCTTGCCAGGGAAACCGCTATATCTCCTTACCCAAAAAGCGCCTCCTGCTGGCAGAGAATAAATTAGCAAGTTTTGAGCCATGTATTATTACTATGAATTAGACTACTACTACTACTCTTACTATATTGTGCCCTGCAATAAACATTTACTAATGCTCAGGGGTTACAGGTGCAGTATGTCATTCATATATTAATTCATTCAGTATGTAAGATTGATAGCTAGTGGTTGAAATGGGTACTGCAGTCCAAATTCAAAATATTGGAAAGAACTATTTCTCCCGCTTCCTCCTACTCAGACTCTATGTTCACGCTGGGTTGCCAGATTGAGGACAAAACACTGGCCAAAAATATCGGCCTAAAAAATCGGCATCATATGTTGGCAATCTAACATATGATGATGACACCTGCCTTGATTTCTAATTATCAACATCGGCCGGAGAAAAAATCCATATTGGTCAGCCTCTATTGCTGACACTTAAATTAATCTTTTTGCCACTTTTGCACTTGTTATTAATGTATTTTGAATGCAAAAGGCACTTTATAAAAAGTGGCTTTGATTTGTGTTGCAGTGTTGATTTGTTTTGCATGTTTATTAAAAACAGTTGTTCTGGACCTTTGACCTTGATGAACATTTTTATTTGTAGACTTGTGATTATTTAGACTTTGAGAACCCCTGTTCTAAAGCATTACCTCCCAGTAGTGTCTTCCGGATTCGTAGCCGTCTTTGGCGAGCACACAGGACCAAACATCGAAGCGCTGCGAGTTGTTCCTGTAGAAATGCAGCTTCTCGCTGCGCTTCAGCTGCTTACGGTCGTCCGAGAGGATGAGGAATGGGTACGCTGTGGTCGGATTCAGCGTTACCTCCTCTGAAACCAGACGCACATTTCATCAGCTCTCTAATTCACTAATCATACATACAGTGCTCAGCGTAAATGAGTAGACCCCCTTTGAAAAGTAAAATTTAAACAATATCTCAATGATCTAGTACTTTGTATGACTCCATTATTTTTAATGACAGCACCAGTCTTCTAGGCATGGAATGAACAAGTTGGCGACATTTTGCCAAATCTATCTTTTTCCATTCTTCAAGAATGACCTCTTTTAGAGATTGGATGCTGGATGGAGAGGGATGCTCAACTTGTCTCTTCAGAATTCCCAATAGGTGTTCGATTGGGTTCAGATCAGGAGACATACTTGGCCACTGAATCACTTTCACCCTGTTCTTCTTAAGAAATCCAACAGTGGCCTTAGATGTGTGTTTAGGATCATTGTCATGTTGGAAAAGTGCACGACGACCAAGGGCACAGAGTGATGGTAGCATCTTCTCTTTCAGTATAGAGCAGTACATTTGTGAATTCATGATGCCATCAATGAAATGCAGCTCTCCGACACCAGCAGCACTCATGCAGCCCCACATAAGGACACTGCCACCACCATGTTTCACTGTAGGCACCATGCATTTTTCTTTGTATTCCTCACCTTTGCGACGCCATACAGTTTTGAAGCCATCAGTTCCAAAAACATTTATCTTGGTCTCATCACTCCAGAGTATAGAGTCCCAGTCTTCATCAAAGTCTTCATCTTTGTCAGCATGGGCCCTGGCAAACTCTAGGCGGGCTTTTTTGTGCCTCCGCTTTAGGAGAGGCTTCTTTCGTGGACAGCACCCATGCATGCCATTCCTCTGCAATGTACGCCGTATTGTGTCACGGGAAATAGTCACCCCAGTTTGGCTTTCTACTTCTTTAGATAACTGCAGTGAACTTGCATGTCGATTTTCTTCAACCCTTCTCATCAGAAGACGCTCCTGTCGAGGTGTTAACTTCCGTGGACGACCTGGACTTCTCTGTGAGATGGTTGCAGTTCCATCTTTTTTAAACGTTTGTACCACTTTTGCTACAGTATTCTGACTGATAAGTAAAGCTTTGCCGATCTTCTTGTAGCCTTCACCTTTCTTGTGTAAATAAATTATTTTCTTTCTCAGGTCTTGTGACATTTCTCTTCCATGTGGTGCCATTGCTGACAGCATGAAATGGGAAGGGGTTTTCTTTAAGTAACACCCTTTTATAGTCAACTGTCACCTGTGTAATGAATAATTAGACTCACCTGTGGTTGAATTCTTGTTAAATTAGACATTTGTAGTCTAAAATTTAGCTTTGCTCCAGAGACTTTCAGTGGGGTGTACTCATTTTTGCATCACCCTAATTTGAGTAAAACTGAATTTTGTTCTCTAAGTTATATTATTAACCTTACTTTCATGTTATAAGTTAAACAGATGTTATATAAAACTTAGTCTTGTCAACATTTTGTAAAATGTTTTTGTGTTCATTGAGATATTGTTTAAAATTTTATTTTTCAAAGGGGGTGTACTCATTTACGCTGAGCACAGTAAGTTTCAGAGTTTTAAAAAATAACTGAAAATAGACAACTGGCATGACTTTGCTTAGCATGCACATAATATACAGTATATTATAGAAAATTAGGCTATGAAGGAAATGCAACAGGAGTCAAGAATACTCACCAAGATAGGTTTTAACCTTTTTGTGGCCTAAAAAATAGAAAATATTCAGTATTATAAAGGGCCGAACTAAATCATAGATACTGCATCTTTTAAAATCAACATATGTGTGCTCAGCAATAGAGGAACTTATTTGGATAGGCTAGTATTGATGAGTGAAGGTAAAACAATTCCATAATTATTCATATTGAAAGTCGACTTCTGTAGAGAAACAATGGTACACCTATTATTCGGGCTATTGTCTTTGTGTGTGTGTATGTGTGTTTTGTTAAAGAGTGCATAAAATACTTGGATGGGCTGTGAACTGTCCTCTCAATAACACAATAAACACAAAACAAAAATGACAGTGATGAGCAAGTGTCCTATTTGCAACACTGCACCCTATTTTAAAGATCTAAGCGCATGGTCTAAAGCGCACGGAGCGGGTGCAAACACTCACTCGTGCTCCAGAAGGAAAAACCATGCATAAAGAGCCAACATTTAAAAACATTTGAACAGAATAAAGATGTAAATTTTTTCTTGTTTTGCCTAAATATCATATTTTTTTCATTTAGGACTGCCCTTCAGAAGCAACAGAAGATAGTTACATGTTTTCCAGAAGACAAATTATGCATAACATGACATTTCTTTATCATCAAGTAATGTAATGAAAAGAGAAAGCGCTCAGCTTGATTCTCCTACATCCTCAAAATCCAACATCTAAAAAAATATCTGCTGCTTGATCTCTTTTAAAAGAAAGACCCTGAGAAAAAAAATTTACAGGTGTCTTGAAACACATACATACCTATTTTTAATTTCCGTAGATCTGTAAAACACAAAATGAAAGATGTTAGAGGAAGATCATGAATGTTTCTTCTAGAGGTAGTGCATATGCATATGTATTTCCTAAGAGTCAGAGTGTGTTTTTATTTACCTTTCAGTGACCAATCCTTCCTCCTCATCGATCGAACACTCATCATACTCTCACTTTCTGCTAATGATGACACTGTCACAGAAATCACACACATAGAAAGACACTCTTATAAGCTTCTCTTCATAAGAGACTTCCTGTCACACATGCATTCTGTGGAAACTCTTTGAAATACTCTTCTGTCATTAAGGAATAACTAAACAGAACACTCTAGTAACTATTATTAACCACAGAAAACTCTAATAAAAGCATAGATAAGCAATAGTAATGCAGTAGTTCACTATTAGCTAATCAATAACTACTATTCTTTCATGCCTCACAGAAAATTACACACACGAAAACGATATAAATAATGTGAAAACACAAAATACTTATCAAACACCTGACTGACAAATCTGACTGTCAACAACTGACCAAACAAAGGGGAAATACATGGGTATATACTGGATACACAAGTATAGGGATAGGAAACTGGGAACTATTATGGGCTAATTAACAGAAACACTACAAAATGGCACAAGGAAACAGGAAATAAACTAACTGTAAACTAGAACACCCAAAACCCAAAATACACAGAAAATGTCTCAGGTTACTTGCATAACCCTTGTTCTCTGAATAGGGAACGAGACGCTGCATAAAGCTAAGATGCTTTAAGAACACCACTGGGCATGCCGATTGTCTGAAGCCCTTTATAGAATCACACCAATTAATTGGCTGATGCCACGGATGCCATCTTCGACATTCTTACGTCGTCTCCTTCTACTGGTGAACGCGCCATCTGTTCCTCAGATTTCTCTGCCGAAAAGGTCCCTGCCGGCAGCGTGAGGAGCTTAGCAGGAAACGTAACGTCTTGTTCCCTATTCAGAGAACAAGGGTTATGCAAGTAACCCGAGACGTTCTCTTTTATAGGTTCACTCAACGCTGCGTAAAGCTAAGATGCTTTTGGAACGATATACCAAACACGCCAAGCTAAAAATGCTGCCCTCTCTGGTCCGTTTACGAACCAGACAGCATAAACGGCCGGTTCAAGCAGATAAAACCTGGGAACCCGGAGCCTTGTCAAGATCCAAGTTATAGAATCTGATAAAAGTGTGCGGAGAGGACCATCCTGCCACTACACAAATATCTTCTAGAGAGACCCCTCTGCAAAGAGCTTGAGAGGAAGCCACTCTCCTAGTAGAATGCGCCCGAACTGATGCGCCTGAGAGGTGAAGAAAGACCATGCACCTCATAAGCCAGCGAAATAGCATCCCTCACCCAGTGAGAAATTGTGTGCTTCGATGTGGCAAGCCCACGGCAGCCAGCACCAAAACATACAAGCTTTGGAATGTCTCCAAAGACTGGAGCGGTCCACATAGATCTTCAAAGCTCGGACAGGACAAAGCATGTAAAGCCTTACATCTTCACCTGAAGCAAAGGGAGGAGGGTGGAAAGAGTGAAGTGGGACCACCTGGGAGTGAAACGATGCGGATAAAACCTTAGAAACATAGCCAGGCCTAGGCCGCAAGATCACCTTGACCAGATCCGGGGCGAAGTCCATACACATCTCGCTGAAAGAGAGAGTCTGCAAGTCCCCAACTCTTTTCAACGACGTCAGCATTAGCGATAGTTTCCTAAACCTCAGCAGGAAGACTAGAAATCAAAACCTGTGGCCCTAGATGGGCCATACCCACAGCTTCCAGATCTCGGGTTGAGGGTGCCAGATCTTGCCCTGAAGCTGAGAGAGCAGGTCCTGCCTGATTGGAATCTCCCAAGGGGGCTGATATAGAAGAGGAATCAGCTCCGAGAACCATGTCTGGGATGGCCAGAACAGGGCTACGAGTAGAAGATAGACACCGCTCTCCTTCACCCTGCACTGGACTGCCGGAATCAGCTTGAAGGGCGGAAATGCGTACAGCCTCATGTCCGGCCAAGGGTGAGCAAACGCATCTATGCTCAGAGGTGCCGGGGAACTCAGGGAGAACCAAAGCAGGCATTGGGACAACTCCTGTGACGCAAAGAGGTCCACTTCCGCTTTGCCGAATAAATACCAAATCTGGGCTAATGTTTGATGATGCAACATCTACTCCTGAGCTTCTTTCTCGAAAGAAAGGCGGCTGCGAGGTTCAAGACTCCCGGAACATGAACCGCTCTCAAGGAGAGGAACTTGTCCTGAGTCCAAAGGAGGAGACGGCGTGCTTGCCTGTTTAGAGTGCGTGACCATGAAGCTCCCTGGCGATTCATATGGGATACTACCACCATGTTGTCCGTCCTGACGATCACATGACACCCCTTAAGAGAGGGGAGAAAGTGAATCAATGCTAGGAAGAAAGTTCTCAGCTCCAGGCAGTTTATGTGCCAGAAGAGGAACTCTCCTGTCCAAACTCTGCACGCCGGTCTGCCCTCGAAGACGATGCCCCAGCCTGTCAGGGATGTGTCCGTCGTGACCATTTGGTGACGGTGAATCGCATTCATTCTGACTCCGCTCTGGAGAAAAAGGCCGCCATACTAAAAGGGTGCGAAAGCAACTGCACGACACTATGATTAGGCGAGTGGCTCGTGCTGTGGAGCAGAACCCTAAAGGTTTCATCCACCAAAGGGACGGCCTCATGTGGAGCAACCCCAGGGGCAGCATAGGGGAGGCTGCAGCCATGAGGCCTAAGAGCCTGTGACAAGTGCACACGGAGACATGATGGTCTAGCTTGAAGCGGGCAAAATATGTATTGAGGCTGGAAATCTGGGCAGAAGCCAGACGGGCCTGCATTTGAACGGAATCCAAGTGAACTCCCAAAAACACAGTTTGTTGAAAAGGGGAGAGAACACTCTTCTTGCTGCTTGTTCTGAGGCCAAGAGCACAAACATCGACATCGACAGGAGGATGACATCCCTGTGACAGCTCACCGACTCCCTGGAGTGGGCCAGAATGAGCCAATCGTCCAGGTAATTGAGTACATGAATGCCCTGGAGCCTCAAAGGGACCAGAGCAGCATCCATGCATTTTGTGAACGTCCTCTGTGCCAAAGCCAGGCCAAAGGGAAGAACCTTGTATTGATAAGTTTTCCCTCCAAAAGCAAACCGAAGGAACTTCCTGTGCCGCCGGACGACCTGAATGTGAAAATTGGCATCTTTCAGGTCGACAGTGACAAACCAGTCTCCCACTCGAATCTGAGACATAATAGTCTTCAACGTCAACATCTTGAACTTCCCTTTGTAAAGGGAGAGTTTCAGAGGACACAGGTCTAGAATGGGTCGTAGACTGCCATCCCTCTTTGGCACAAGAAAATAACGTCTGAAAAAGCCTCGTTCCAGGTCCGATTGAGGGGCTTCCTCTATTGCCCCCTTGAGGAGGAGTTAGGACAGTTCCTGCTGTAGCACAGAAGCCTTTGAGGCGCTGCTTACTACTGTCAGGTGAACTCTGTCGAAGCGGGGGGGATTGCGGCCAAACTGAAGTGTGTAGCCGGACCAAACTGTGTGGAGAACCTAAGGCGATACCCCTGGTAGACGCTCCCATTCGTGAAAGAAATGCGATAGAGGAAGTGGAGTGTTGTATTCTGGAAGACATACCTGTGTTGGGGTGTCGAGAAGGTCTGGAGGGGAGGGTGACATCGTCCACCATAAAGGAAAGTCCATGGCGTCCTTGTTTATGGACTGAAAAGTGGCCGGTACGGGGCCTGTAGGCTGTGGGAGAAAACTGAATGTGACTCCTATCACACGGGCCGCAGGTGATGAAGGAACAGGTAGTAGGGGGAGAAAGCCTGATGCGTCTCCCGACTGTCCCCCTGAGAGAGATTAAAGATTTTCTGCACACCAAAACCTGCTGAGTGGGTGTGACAGATCTGAGTGAGGAGAGTGTGTTAAAGGTGGGCAGAAACGTTTGAACGGTCTGGCCCTGCCTTTTGAGGTCTCTGTGAAAACTCTTCTTATCCCGACCCGAAGGTCAGGAGCGACTCGATGGAGCCGCCTGCGACGTCGTCGGTGGGTCAATGGTCGGCTGCGGGCTCCCCAGACCGTGGTCAGAGGGGGATGAGCCGGGGCGCTGCCCCTGCTGGCGGTCTCCTTTCTGGGCAAGGAGCGCTCTCTGGACAAGGATGAGGAGAGGGTGTTAGAGGGGTCCCTCGTCCTCCTAGGCATAAACTCTCTGAGGGCAGCTGACTGTGACTTGGCAGACCAAACGTTCTCCACCACAGAGCTAACTGCCTCCCCAAACAGCCCAGTTTGAGAGATGGGGGAGAAAACTTTCTCCTTCTCACGAATCTCAGTGAGATTAAGCCATAAGTGATGCTCTGCGGCTACCGAGCCTGCCATAGAGCGTCCTACAGCACGTGCAGTTTGCTTAGTGGCTCTTAGGGCCAGGTGTGTGGCTTTACGGAGCTCTTTTACTGCCTCAGGAGTTAGACCGCCACCCTCATCCATCTCCTTGAGGACATCTGCCTGGTAGGCTTGGAGTATGGCCATAGTGTGGAGGGCCATGCCTGCCTGACCAGCTGTAATGTAGGACTTCCCGATGAGAAAGGAAGTGGTCCTACACGGTTTAGTTGGAAGGATGGGGTGGGACTTCCATGAAGGCACCAGAGATGGCAAGAGGTGAGAGGCTAGCATGTCCTTGACCACCGGGATGGCTGTTTGGTTGGTGAAGTCAGCGGCTGCCGGGAGGAGAAAGGCTGTTTCCAGGATCTGGAATAAATATTAATGCGCAAATTCAACCGAAGAATTCGCACGCACGTGCTCAGGTGAGAGAGGGAGAGAAAGGATGAGGCCCGTCTGCTCACTCTCCATCGCCTCAAGCTCCACATCCGAGCCCCAGGTCGCGATTCACGGAAAATGGATGACTCCCTTTCAAAAACCTTGAGCTTAGAGCAGAAGGTTTTGAGACAGAAGTTTTCGCAAAAATTGCATTTTGAAATTTTGCAAAAAAATCATACATTTAACACACTTACTGCGAGGGTCGTCGCTCACGATGAAGCTAGAACATGGAGGCTGACAGCGACGATACTCCATGGCACTTCACCGCAAGGAGAACAGAATTCCACTACTGCAGTCGCCGAAGTGCAAACAAAGAAAATCCTGAGAAAAACGATCAAAATCGGGCCAATTAAAAAATTGCAAAAGAAGGGCTAATATGTTTGCCAGTATAAGGAGACGACGTAAGAACGTTGAGGATGGCATCGCTCCATCAGCCAATGAATTGGCGTGATTCTATAAGGGCTTCAGACAATCAACCTCAGGGCTTTCCCAAAGCATCTTAGCTTTACGCAGCATTGAGTGAACCTATGAACGAGAACAGACAGACAGTGTAGCAAATAGATCTGTAGGGGAATAATTAACAGCTTACTTTTCTCATAAAGCTGCCATTACCTGTTGATTATGTAAGAGGTTAAATGTCATAGTAGTAGTTAAAATCTTAAATGATAGTTTTTCACATTAATTATGAAACTGTTTATAGTTTCTTAGTAGTTCTCTGGGTGGCATGGAAAAAATTGTTACTGATTAGCTAATAGTGAACTATTGCATTCAACTGAGTGCCATTACTTACTAATCTGTTAATTAGAGTTTCTTGTTAGTTAATAAAGTGTTTGTCATTCTGTTCCTGAGCACTATATGCAGTGAAATGCAACTAATGTTGTTACTGCATTTATCACTCAGCAGTTTCTCACCAGACTGTCGGTATTTAACTTCCCCACTGCGTATGTCATCCAGTCTTTCCCGGATCTCTCCTAAAGCTGCTTTGACATCCCCAAGTGAGAAGTGCAGAGTCAGCTCATCCACCTCATGCATATCCTTATACGAGTCCTGCAAGGGACTGTTGGCTTCTTCAAAACTCTGCCATCATAAAAAGACCATCATATTCAAAAGAAACTGGTGGAGTGGAACATGATGAAAATAAAATACTGTATGCACGCCTTATGTTGAGGTATACTGAAAAAACAGTGTACTAATGAGACTGAGCGAGTATCTGCCTCACCAGCCTTTGTCTTTTGTCTCATTCTTCCCCTCATCCACAATCTGTGGTTTCTGCAGAACTTTCTACGTACAAATCTATTCTGTCACTCAGACGACACAGTTATAACATTTCTGTGTAGGGTGACAGGACATTATTAAAATGCACAGTGATGTCTTTGTGCCATTCGTCCACCTTTCTGCCCTAAATAATAATTCTGAGGCCTGGTTGCACTGACAGATCATAGAATAAACCAGGATTAGGCCATAGTTCAGTTAGGACATTTAAGTAATTTTTATAAATGTGCCTTAGAAAAAAACATTACTCGTGTCCATCTTGAGGAAAAAAAACATTTTAAGATCAGTCAGTGCAAGTTTCTTTAAGTTGAAACAGCTAGGACTTACATTTTAGTCTGGGACTAGACTTAAGACTTGTCTGTGAAACCGGGGGTGAGAGTAGTTGCACCACATACACTTTTTTTGTCAAAATAAATAAATAAAATAAATTGTCAAGTAAAATAAAAAGTGCTTCAGTGTAGTGGGATAATTGTATATCTTGTGAATCCAGCTGTGGTTTTGGACATGTCCTGTCTTAAAATATTTCTAATGCCCTCATGTTTTTCTTGTCACTTGTTGAGTATTTTTCAAGTCAAGTCATTGTTGCTTTGTTTTGATGTGTATTAATAATATGCACTTGGGTTGAACTGCAATTTGCCTCCAGTGAATATCCATTAAAGAATAATGATGAGTTCCTGCTGTTCCAAGAAACCAAAAATGTCATCAACTAGATCATAACACAATAGGTAAAGAAGCTTTTTTTTCTTTCACTTGCTTTACAAAACTAGTGTAGCCCACAGCCACTATTCACTTCGACACATTCAACAACACTCACCTCTGAGACAGAAAACACATGTCTGATCGCTACAGGTGAGCACAAACTCAAATAAATGTTCCTAATGTAAATATCAAATGTTAGATAACAAATGTAAATATTTTGGGCCTTTTGTCCCTGATACAGTTTTTTCACTCTCTCAATGATGTTGTGACACTAGGGGTCGCCCTTGGGAGCCCCAAACACCTCTGATACTTCAGAAGAGACCAATGAGAACTAAAGAGTGTATTTCACTCCCTGGACATGAAAGAGCGGCTTGCTCAGCTCAATCAGATTGGTTATTGTGTCTGTGATTCTCTCTTCATTCACCTCTGCCTGGAAGCTTTGCTGGATTCCTTTACAGGACATTTCAGCCGTTCTCTCTCCCACATAACCTGGTGTGGTTGCTCAGACTGATCTGACACTCTCAAGATCTGTTGTGTGCTTGAGACACTCTTAAGACCTTAAAGGTAACCCTTAGCATATTTATATAGAAGAACTAGGAACACCACTGCATTTGAGGAAAAGACCCCAAAAAATGATCCTATCTCCATCCACTGTAATGCTCAGTCCTCAGAAATTATGGCTAACAAAGCGTTATGACAGCTTTGAACCGCATGTGTCTTGTGATCAATTATATCATACCGAAGGATTTATCTTTAACTTTCTATCTTTTGAATGAGATGCGACTGCAATAATCAATCATGAACATTTTCAGCAGTTCAAATCTTAAGTTTCGCTTAACTGCTCCTGTGTGGCTCAGTGGCAGAGCATTGCGTCAGTGGCGCAAAAGGTTGTGGGTTCGATTCCCAGGGAACACACATACTAATGAAAATGTATAACCTGGATGCAATTGTAAGTCGCTTTGGATAAAAGCGTCTGCTAAATGCATAAATGTAAATGTAACTTACATTAAGATATTGAATGGCTTCAGGTTTGAAAAGCACCATTTGTTGCTTGTATTTTTTATTCTTTTTCACCTTTTGCAATAAATTACTGTGACTGTATTTTCATCTGCTTGTTCTGTGAGGTTAGATTTAGGGTGCGGGTGGGATTAGGTTAGCGTTTGTTATTACTTTTTACTTTTTACAGATGCATCCAAATAATTAAATATGCAATCTATTTTATTCTACTAATACACACATTTGTGGAGATGTTTTAGCCAGAAAAAATACAATGATAAGAAAAGCATAAAACAAGCATTTGTAATGGAGTTAGTTTGTGGATGTAGCATAGTGTCTTAATAGTGACATGCAAGGCATTTGACCATAATTCAGTGTTTGATGCCTTGGATGTGGTTACAAAAAATAATAACAGAAGAGATTAAACACACATAGAGAATCTGAGGTGTTTGTTATGAAACTGCATCTTTGTACCTGAAGGAAGCCAATATGGTCATCTGAAATGGCCTGTTCCTCTAGCCGGCCTCTGCGCTCCTGCAGCTGTGTTAATTTTGACTCAAACTGGGTGATGATGCTTTGTCCTCGTCCAGTCACAGCCTCTCTCTTCTCCTCGATCCCGCCCACCAACTCGCTGCGGATGCGATTAACTGAGAGTGTAACATCAGAGAGGACCTGCTCCACTTCGGAGAGCTCAGCCTGAGCGTAGCTCTGTCAAACACACTTTGCACTGTAAACCTGTACTGCAAACATGACCAGCACCATTCGACAGTTCAAAATATTTTGGGCACAAATGTTTATAATAAGGATGATTACTGTCAAAAAAAAGTTAAAAATGTAATTGTAACAAAGGCCCTTTTACCGTTTTTCACAGTAAATTTCTAAAAACTATCTATAGCTTTTAAACTCAAAAGACAATTATACAAGTATACATACATGTTCAGGATTGATGGTACCCATGGTAAATATGACCAAAGAAGGCTGTAAAAATCAATCTGTATTGTCAATTATTTTGATCTTTTATTTAAAAAATACAATCTCAAATAAATTCTAATCTAACCTTTCATTGGAGAATAAGAATTTAAATGGGGGGAAATATCATTATGAAATAATGTTTTTCTCTAATACACATTGGACACAATTAACGGCACCCTTTTATTTAATACTTTTTAAAACCTCCATTTGCCATTTTAACAGCTCTAGATTTTCTCCTATAATGCCTGATGAGGTTAGAGAAGACCTGACAAGAGATCAGAGACAATTCCTTCATCCAGAATCACTCCAGATCCTTCAGATTCACCACTGCATGTTGGTGCTTCTTCTCTTCAGTTCACCTCACTCATTTTCTACAGGGTTCAGGTCAGATGACTGGAATGGCCATAGCAGAAGCTTGGTTTTGTGCTCAGTGAACCCCCTTTGTGTTGTTTTTAAGGTTTGTTTTTGGATTATTGTCCGGTTGGAATATCCAAACATGGCCCATTATAAGATTTCTAACTGAGTCAGTAACTTATTGTTTTTTTATCTGTTGGTATTTGATAGAATTCATGATGCCATGTGTCTAAACAAGGTGAGCAGGACCTCCAGCAGAAATATAGGCCCACAACATAAAACATACAGCAGTATATTTTATTGTACACATGGGGTTCTTTTTATCCCTGTGTTCACCAAACCCATCTTGACTGTTTGCTGCTAAAAAGTGATTTTTTTTAGTTACATCTGACCGTAGACCAGTCCCATTTGAAGTTGCAGTCGTGTCTGACAACTGAATAGGCTGGAGTTTGTTTTTGCATGAGAGCATTTTCTTTTCTTGATTTGTTTTTATTGAAACCCTCCCAAGGTTTGATATTGTTTTTAAGCTTTTCTGAAACCGAAACTCAACCTTTTTCTGCAATTCTCCAGCTGTGGTCCTTGAAGAGTCTTTGGCCACTCAAACTCTCCTCCGTGCATTAGGAAGATATAAACACACATCCTCTTCCAGGCAGATTCATAGAATTTGATGTTGATTGGAATTATTGATTATTTATTGCCTTGATGGTGCAAATGGGTATTTTTTTTACTGCTCTAGCTCTTTTCTTAAAGTAACTTTTTAATTTGTGAAGCTCAATTATCTTTTGCTGCACATCAGAAATATATTCTTAGATTTTTCCCATTGTGATGGATGAATAAGGGAATTCGTTTTTTTGTTTTCCCTCCTATTTATATTCATGTGAAACAGGAAGCCATGGCTGAATAATTGTATGATCATAATTACCATGGAGTGCTCAAAATTTTAAATATGAATGGGAACATACTTCACAGATATTTTGCTCATAAGAATTTTTAGGGGTACCAATAATTGTGTCCAACGTGTATTTGAGAAAAATACAATTATTTCATAATGAGATTTCCCCCCATTTTCAATTGTTTTAGTTCAATGAAAGGTTAGATTTCTGTGTTCTTTTTAAAATAAAGATCAAAAGGATTAATAATGCAGGTTTATTTTCACAGCTTTTTTGGGTCATATTTACCAAGGTTACCAACAATTCTGACCACGTGTGTATATGTTGAATTAGTCTTGTATTCTGCAAACTGTGCAATGACAGTAAAGCTA
This sequence comes from Oxygymnocypris stewartii, assembly GCA_003573665.1. NCBI lineage: Eukaryota > Metazoa > Chordata > Actinopteri > Cypriniformes > Cyprinidae > Oxygymnocypris > Oxygymnocypris stewartii. Next base: position 234,248 of record QVTF01001641.1, read on the forward strand.
GACAAGAGTATTAAAATACCTGCAAGGTGTGTAGTTTGCTCTTCAGCTCAGTCAGCTGGGCATTTCTTTTGTCAATACATGTCTGAAGGTCTAGTTCTGTTTTCCCCAGGAGTCTCTATGAGATGAGAAAAAAATAAGTATCTTAGATCTAAAATCTCTCTCTTTCTCTCAGTCTTTTGTGAAGCACTAAATATCAATCATACATTATAAAGTCCACCCTGTGTCTCTATGATGTTCTGCTGCTGGAATATGTTGCGGCCCTGAAAGGTCATTTTTCAATATGGGTGCTAGGACTCTCTTCATGGTTTGGTGCTTATGAAATATTACATGGCAGTCAAAAGAGTCAAAATATCCCATCTATGTCTTAACAATGTTCTGATCCACAGATATCACTCTAATGTGGTGTTTTTTCAGTGTTAAGTTTATGTGGTTGGTTTAGTCCCTTGTCATTGTTTAAGATATTGTTTCACCCATTTTTTCCCCAAATGCTGTACACTTGACTGCTTAAACAAAATCATAACTTAATGGAGAGGGATGAGTTAGGTGCCAAAGTTTTGTCCAGAAGAAGAATGAGATAATAACAGTGATGGTTTTCTACAACAAGCCCCACTAAGAAGAAGAAGAAAAACAACAACAACAAATACAATGATAAAAAGAACACTAAGAAAAACAATAGGTGTTTTTATCACCTTTAATTCTCTGCTCCTAACAATAGTGATAAGTTCACCCAAAAATGAAAATTCTGTGCATCATTTATTCAACCTCATGTCATGCCATGTATGTAAAATTATACTGACGGCAAGCTTTTGAATAGTATGAGATTATTTATTTTGTTAAATATTTAAAGAATGTTTGTAACCAAACAGTTGATGGTAGCCATTGACTTTCATAGTATTATTTTATACAACCTGAATTCCGGAAACGTTTTTTTTAATTTGAATAAAATGAAAACTAAAAGACTTTCTAATCACATGAGCCAATATTTTATCCACAATAGAAAATAGAAAACATAACAAATATTTAAATGGCGAAATTGTACACTTTTAACACACTTAATGAGCTTACCAGCCTGCTGCAGGTCTCAAAAAAGTTGGCACGGGGGCAACAAAGGGCTGAAAAAGCAAGACATTTTGAAAAGATTTAGCTGGGAGAACATCTAGCAACTAATTCAGTTAATTGACATCAGGTCTGTAACATGATTAGCTATAAAAGGGATGTCTTAGCGAGGCAGAGTCTCTCAGAAGTAAAGATGGGCAGAGGCTCTCCAATCTAGAAAAGAGTGCATAAAAAGGGACAAGGCCAAAGACCTTTGTTGGATACCCGTGGTCTTTGGGCCCTCAGAGGACACTGCATCACTCATCGGCATCATTCTGTCATTGACATTACTAAATGGGCCCAAGAATACTTCCAGAAAACACTGTCATTCTTGACATTCTTGTTGGAAATCACGGACGCCGTGTCCTCCGGGCTAAAGAGGAGGGAGACCTTCCAACTTGTTATCAGAATTCAGTTCAAAAGCCAGCATCTCGGATGGTATTGGGGTGCATAAGTGCATACGGCATGGGCAGCTTGCATGTTTTGGAAGGCACTATGAATGCTGAAAGGTGTATATAAAGGTTTTAGTGCAACATTTGCGAATAAAACATTGGCTCATGTGATTTGGGTTGTATATTTATTCAGGTATTTTTATATGTAAACAGAACATTAAATATTATTCTGTTCAACAGAAGAAAGAAACTCATAAAGTTTTGGAACAACTTGAGGGAAAAAATGAAAGACAGAATGATAATTTTTGCATGATCAATCCCTTCTTGTCTCTTACTGTTGTAGTTTGGAGCTGCAGTGAAAACATATATTTCCCCATTACCTGTTTGCTAGCGCGTTCTGTCTGCACTGAGACTGTTGTGTGTGTGCGGTGTTCCTCCAGCACGCAGATGGCACAAATGCACTTCTGATCTGTGCGGCAGTAAACCTCCAGCAGTCGGTGATGTTCCTGGCAGGTTCGGCCTCGCAGGGCCTCGTGAGGATCCAGCAGTCGATGGGAGACATAGAATAACGTCTGCTGATGTGGCATCACGTGAATCTCACAGTATGACGCAGTGCAAGTAAGACAGGAACGCACAGCTTTCTTTTTCTTGCCGCTGCAGACGTCACATAAAATCTGCTCCGCATCAGCCAGAGAAGCTCCATTAATAACTGCGTTTTGCCTTGGCTTCGGTTGAGGAGCTCCCGCCGTACTGCATCTCTTTATATTTCTGGGCGATATGTGCAAACACACGGTTTATGCTGAGTTCAGGACGCTCCTCAAACACCCGTTTGCACAGTGGACAGCTGCACATGGAGCTGGAGGCCCAGTAGCCCCCGATGCAGCCCTGGCAGAAGTTGTGTCCACATGGCGTGGAGACCGGCTCGCTGAAGAGATCCAGACAGATGGAGCAGGTCAGCTCCTGCTCAGAGAACACATCTAGCTGGGCCATCCTGGGCTTCTGTTACAGCCTAGAAAACATCACATATCCATGCATTTAAAAATTATCAAGCCCTGACTCTGGGCTAGTTGTTGTATTAAATGAGCTATTATTGATTGGCATTAAATTGACATTAAAATGCTGGATGCAAAAAAAAAAACATAAAATCAAGACATAAACTGAAATTATATTTCTTTCCCCTGTTGAAAACTCAGAAGCTAAGACCAGGAGACTCTTGGGTCTCTTCAGCAGAGTTCTTTATTAAGAACGCGGTGCTGCAGTCATCAAAAGTCTGACTAAGGCAGTGATATATTGTAGTTGCTTAAAAATGGAAACAAAGCACTTGGGAGACGACCTTAAACAACGCATGCAAATAAAGTATTCAGGTATGGCAACCTGCCCCATTTCATCAGTCCTAATCCAATCAGCATAACTAGTCAAAGAATGGGACAAGGCCACCAAGAGCCATTAAAGACACACGGTAAGAGACATCGTAATTTGGCTCATTTGATTTACAATAAAGAGAACAGGAACTGGCAGAAACCTCTTGCTACAAACTTTGCTTGAGATAATCATTTGTTTGACCTTACATGCTAGATACAATGTACTTCGCCTTAGTTTTACAGTAGATCTAAGACAGATACACCCCCTTTCAATATGTTTTTTTAATTGAATGACATACAGTTCTTAAAATATCGTAGTGGGAGATCTGATTTCAATAAGTAAACATTGACTCTGTTTTTACATAGGTCTCTCTTACAGTCCTACAGCACAAACTTCCTAAGTATGTATATGGTTCTTATTTATAGTGTGTCATTTTTTCTGCTTATTGTAATGTAGATAAACTGCATTGTGACTGCATCATACCTTAACCAGAGAAATAACACTGACAGTTGTGTATGGGCTTGAAAACATGTTTTCTTTTTGTGTGTGGTCACTCTGTGCTGTCCCGTGGTGGTTTGGAAAACTAATGTGGCTGCTGAGGTATTTCCGGTGACTAGTACATCAAGAATGTCATGAGCACTGCAGGCATAGATCACACTAAACACTAGCACTAAACCAACATTAACCAGCATAAAGCAGGTCTTTTCACAAGGAGGTGCCTAGTCATTAATGCACAATCACACACCACTAGATGTGCAGACACATCTCAGAACAAAGGTCATGCACACAAACATCTTGTAAAATGCTGAATATCAGGTTTAACAACATCTGGTTAAATTCCTTTACTGAGGTTCAAAATACTGTTCTAACATACAGCGCATAAACTGCGTCTACTTGCATGGCTCTCTTTATAAATCCAGTCAGTGTCTCGTTTAAGAGTACAGTGCTGGTAGTTGATGGATCTGATGAAGTGTAGACACCAAACTAACACTGTGACTGAAGAACACTGACAGACAGTCCAACTGTTCAAGTAAAAAAAAAAACACACGAACTTGAATACTCATATTAGATGCTTACTGAATTAATCATCTAACAATGAAATGCAATTAATTGAGAACTGTGATCATGATTTCTGATATCATGGTTTTAAACTCTAGTAAGCGGTACCAGCCTACAAAAATAGAAACTTAATTTCTTGCTTTACTGGAAGCAAAGCAGGCTTTATGGACAGATCCCCAACAGCACAGTGAGAATATTCACAGCTATAGAGCTGACTTACCGCTTATGTTGTGCTGTGTGGATCTTCTTGTATTTCTGTGCTGTGGATCTCTTAATCTTGACAGTGCAGGTCTCTGTGTTCATGCTGTCTTGTGTGCGAGCCTGTCCAGTTGAACATGTTTTACTTCAACACTCACAGGGATTGGCCACAGCTCCCAAAAGCAGTCGAGTAGGTCTGACAGGCTAGGCCACACATGTTTGCATGTTAGACACAGCCAAAATATTTGAGAGAAACAGAAGTGTGTCAGGAAAGGAGAATTACCCTTTGAAACAGGAGCAGATGTGACAAGATCAGTCATAGCAATCCACTGAATAACACGTCGAATTACAGAAGATAGTTTGTGGATGCCTTCCATCAGAGAACCTGCACAGAACCACACATCCAACAACACTCTATTTATTTCACTAATTCCATTCAAAAAGTGAAACTTGTATAATGTATACATTCATTCCACAAAGACTGATATATTTCAAGTGTTTATTTATTTTAATTTTGATGATTATAAGCGACAACTAATGAAAACCCCAAATTCAGTATCTCAGAAAATTAGAATATTACTTAAGACCAATACAAAGAAAGGATTTTTAGAAATCTTGGCCAACTGAAAAGTATGAACATGAAAAGTATGAGCATGTACAGCGCTCAATACTTAGTTGGGGCTCCTTTTGCCTGAATTACTGCAGCAATGCGGCGTGGCATGGAGTCGATCAGTAATTATACAGTACTCTGTATAATTGTGTATGTGACAAATAAAAAAATATTCTAATTCTTCTTCTTATATTGAGTGGCCTTAACTATGTACTGACATCAAACATAAATAAAGTGTATTATTGTGTTCATATTATATTGCAAAACACGTTTGCTGCTGGGATGGGATGCGGGTAAGGTTAGGGACAGGTTTGTTGGTATGGGTATGTTTAAGGATGGGTTAAAGTGTAAGGGATGTGCCAACAGTGTAATTATAAATTAATTTGTAGTATACTTAGTAGGGATGAGCGAGTACAGCATTATCTGTATCTGTTAACCATATGAATTATCTGTATCCGTATCTGTACTCGGACTGGGCGGGGCCTAGCCCGGAAGTGGGCTGGATTTAACCTGGAAGTGGGTCGGGTTGTCTTGAAATGGGCGGGGCTTTAACCTGTATGTTATTTTAAGCATGCAATTGATATGGGTTGATCAGAAATTGTTATATTTATTGCTGATTAGAAAACTATTTACATGACAGCATCAGCATTGAGCTTCAGATCAATGGTTTTGATCACGATAACAAACGAACTATACACAGAACAAGTTTTGCAACAATGAATGCGGTTGCAATTATGAAGTAAAATGTAATGAACAAAAGTTTTCATCTCAACATAACTTTCTTTTTTTAACTTTTAATTTTTTATGATCAGTGTGATTTTTTTGGGGGGGTTATTTTTAATTTTTTTATTTCCACACCAGGTATGTGTGTGTGTAGCTAATTAATTTGTAATATAGTTTTATACCACAACTACCTTTATTTTTTTATAAAATACAGCAAGAAAGTGTCAGACACTCAGTGCGTGAAGTAAGCCAGCTGACGGTTTAAAAAATAAAAAAAAATATCAGACAGGCAGTCTACCAAGCACCACGTCTGAACAAACCCCACGTTTACCAAAACTCTACTGGTTAATAAGTAAGTACTACAAACCAAAGTAAAAAACTACGGTGACGTAATACTGCCACCCCCATAATATTTTCCCCACTCAATTATGTCGTTATAACGAGATCTTTTCTCGTTATAACAGATCTTTTCTTGTTAAAATGACATATTTTCTCGTAATAACGATATCTTTTCTCGTTAAAACGAGATCTTTTCTCGTTAAAACGACATATTTTCTCGTAATAACGAGATCTTTTCTCGTTAAAACGACATATTTTTCTTGTAATAACGACATCTTTTCTCGTTATAACGACATATTTTTCTCATAATAACAACATATGTCATAACAACGATACGTTTATGTGAGTGAGCTGAGCGATTGTCCGCGCTGCTCAGTCTGACATAAACGAGGATCTGCACGTGGCTGAATTGAAATACACTGTTTTAAATGTATTTAATGTAATGGTTTTAATTGTAGCAGCATGTTTATTAGAATTAATCTCCAATACAACATTATCCATTAACAGCACTCAGACCCATGACTTGTTTAGGCTATATGATCAGATCAAAACAGTTATTTTTGAATAATTGACTCTGGGCTTGGAATATTTATTTATTTGAATGACTGAAGTTTGATTTAACAACAAATCGAAATATAAACAAAGATAAATAAAGAGATTTTCTAATAGGTTAATAATAATAATAATAATAATAATAATAATTATTATTATTATTATTTCGTTCTGTTTGAAAACGGGCAAACTAATTAAGCTAGATTTTTTGTAGGCCTATTTTTGTTCGTGAGTAAACAAATTAGCTTTTTTAATATTAATATTAATTATTAATTATTAATTATTTCTTAATTTTAATATTTGTTTCACATGGGCGGCCTTGATAGCTACTTTAGTCTGATTATATATGAATTATGTATTAATGATTTTATATTATTAAATGATCTTTAGCTGAATCATCACATCACGTTCTTCTTATGGGTTAAATTCCAGGCTTTGCTTTACTGAAGGAACAGTCTTCGCTGCGCCTGGGTGTGAGCACTGAGCACAATAGTACAGATGAAAAGACATGTACAGTATCTCTTGCTGGATTTAGGCTATACGAATTAAATAAACACAAACTTGTTTTCGATTGTTTTATTTAAGTAGACCTTTAGACATAAGGCGCGCCAGAAAGCGCACGCTGTTATTTTACAAAAGCAATTCGTAAAATGTTGTTCTTATTGTGGAAGTATATAAAATAAAGCAGACATTTATATTGCTTTCCTCGGTTATCACAATGTAAGGGATTGCGTCGGTGTCGGCGAATTGAGAAGAGCAGTGGTGTGCTTTATATGAGATAAAGCAACATCCAGACTATATGAAACGTTATTGTGACTAATTTGCAGAGCGGTACATAGATGAACTCTTATTGTGCGTGATGGGATAGACAGTAAAGACAGGCTGAGTTAAAACATAGATTTTTTTAGGGCTGCCCACACACAAATATAGGTGCCAGGGAGGGGCCGTCCTCGGTGGCCAAGACATATGAAGCCGTGGGAACGTGATGATTTGCCGTAGCCAGAGATGTTAATTCGCGGTAACATCATATTAACTTCTGGGGACGTGATATTATGTCGTGGCCTCGAGATGTTATGTTGAGGGCAGGGGCGGCGCTAGGGGTGGGCTAAGGGGGCTGAAGCCCCGAATGTTTTCAGAAAAGCCCCGAATGTTTTTATGACCATGCCCTGTACGCATCATCATCACTGAGTTTTCATGCGCATTAAAATGATGAACCGCAGTTTACTCCCGCCAGGAACCGCCCACTGAAGCTCGTACTTCTGACTGACATATACACTTGATAATAAACTTCATATAAACTGGCCAATCATCGATATGAAGTAATAGCAGATCTTGGATCTTTGGGCTTAGCCCCGGATATCCACTCACCCTAGAATCGCCTCTGGTTGAGGGAAATACATATTTTTCTCGTGGTCAACAGGTTTAAACAAACTTGCATGGCCACAGCAACCGGGGATTATCAGAGATGGATAAAACAGTTTTTATTAACATTAAACATTTCAGTTAATATTTGTATATTATTATTAGGTTATGTTAACTTGTTAGGGCTATAGGCATATTTCTATTTCATATAATATAATATTGTATTACTTTCCCATTTAAATTTGTGTATTGCTTTACCTAATTAACGTTTTGTACCAGAGCATGTGAGCGAACGCTCCGCTCAATATTCCGCTCTGTGTGTGTGCGCTCCGCTCAGTCACTCACGGCCAAAGCAAACGCTCCGCTAATGTTCCGCTCACGCTCACCGGTAAACCAAATCCCGTTTAGATCACGCGCTCACATTAAATGTCTCCAGTAACGTTAGGCCTATTTATTTCTTCCTGTTTATAGTGAAATTATTGACGAAATGTCTCAATTAAACGGTTATGTTTCAGGGTAAAATTGTTTTAATTAGGGATGTTCATTAACCGTTAACCGACTGATGAGAATTTTGACCGATTAATACAATCAGTTAAACGGTTTAAAGTCACTTATTTATTTATTTTCATTAATTTATTAAAATATGTTGAAAGGTTTGCTGCATGGTTAAAATAAGCTATACGCGTATAAAAAACACGTTTTTTTAGAGAGAGCGAGAGAGAGAGAGAAAAAACCAAGTCACCTATAAGTCGCATTTTATCATTTCATTCTGAATATTTTTGGTAAAATAAGACGAAAGAATAGAATGCCCCTTTCTGCCGTCTGCTTTAATTTCGCGCAGCACAATAATGAACAAACTCTGCATACTCTAAAAAACACTGGGTTAAAAGCAACCCAATTTGGGCTGGTAGATATAGGACAGAACACATTGGGGTTAATTTTACCCAGTAAATTGGGTTGTTTATTTAACCCATCATAAATTGTTGATTTAACCCAGCTAATGGGTTTATTCGTTTCTATTATAATATTAGCTTTTTTTTACTTTATGCATGAAATAATATTTACAGATTAATTTAAATCCTCTAAACTTTTGTAAAATACTCCAGAACCACTGGTTTACGTGATAACTTACTTTATTTCTCATTTGCTTGATTTTATAAGCTATAGGCCTACACATTGCCTATTTAATCTCGTTTAATAAACATTAGAAGTAAAGATTAAACATTAAACAGACATAATTCACGAGTAAATCGACCACTCTGTAATTCTGTTTTGACCGTAACAGCGCTGGCTCTCACGCCGAGCTGGAGTCGTGTTCGGCGGGAACTGATTACGGATAAGACCGCCGCCCTGCGCTTCACTGAAGTTCGAAATGTACTACGATTGCCTTCATAACCTGCTCAACAACAAACAGTCAACAGCTCTGAGGACATATTTTAACATCCAAAGTATTTGTGTTCTGTATCTTTATAAATATAATCGTTTATTTTATGCAAAGCATCAGACTCTTCATCATGCAATAAGACCGACACGACACAGCGACGTTCGTTTAGTGATTCACACCGCGAATGTGTGTTGCTCTGCATACATTTGAACGATATACTGCACAGAAACAATTTTATCAATAAAATAAAATGTACACAAACTACCCAAACACTGAACAAATAACCCCAAAAAATGAGTCTCAACCCAGCATTTGGGTTAAAAAAATAACCCAGGATTTTTTTAGAGTAAGCTGGTTGTTGCACAGTATTTATTTCGTTTTCTTAAATTATTATTTAAGTGAAAATATATTTCTAGCATAGGCCTATTTATTCGTTATAATATAGCGCCTAGCTTTATTATGTTGTTCTCTGCTTGCTGAAGTGCTGCAGGTGCATGATGTAATATGATATGATCATGTGAATCCTCATGTTCTGTTGTCTGCTGTTGTTTTGCGCATGTAAAATGAATTTCCCAAAAACAAATGTTAGTATTTTTAACGGGTCCCGGACACGTATTCTTTCTAATTTAATTCAGTTCTAATTTCAAATATTCTTGTCAGTTACCGGTTAGGAAAAATAACCAAAATGAACATCCCTAATTTAAATGTATAAAATTAAAATTCTTAATTTAAAAACGTGTCTTGTTTTTGAAGCCACTTGGAAAACTTTTGTAAAAAGTTAAATAACTGAAAAAGTATACTTTTCCATTAAAACACCCTTCATATTCAAAACACACACACAAGATGAAATGCACCGAACAAATAATTATTTTGTGGTGTAAATAAAAGAAACACACCTTCTAAAATTAAAATAGACCAAAACTGAGGGGAAATGCGTTCTGTAAAACATCTGTCAATCTTCACAGGATTTTAGAATTTGGTTTTAGAAACATTATCTTAAGACAAACTATTGCTCTGCCTATTCCACAGATTCTGTAATTGGCAAATTACCAAAGGGGCGTTTTGGGCGCTCCGCTCCACTCACATGCTCTGCTTACTACCATATATTTAGCAAAAACTTTAAACTTCTGACAATTAAGCCAATACTTTATGATTGTAGGCTATTTATTCCAATGCCTGATGATGATAAATGAGCGTGTTGTGTTTTCATTTACAAATGAAACTACGAATGATTAATTCCTCAACGAAACACTAGGCAGTAGGCAATAATATAAATAATTATTAATTCGCAGAAAAAAATATATATATGTTAAATTCAACCTTTAAACTGCTGTAAAGGAATTTTTCCTTTTGGGCAGTAATCAAACAGTGAAACATATATTCAAGATGTATGCATTATATGTTTTCTCACTTGCAGTTAGATAAGCATTCTTTGTGTGATGATTTACTATGATTGGGAAGTGATAGAGGTAAGGAAACGCAGATGGTCAGGGGGTCAAGGGGGCATTTGCCTCCCTTTTCTGTATAACCATTAATCGGTAAACAAACTGGTATCCCTCCTGATGAGAGGGGGAGGAAGAAGGCCTTGAAGCAAAGGACTATAAAAACAGGCTGGCAACTGTGACTCCTTATCTCTCGCTCCTGACTGACTCACAGCTATGTGTGTTGGTGACGAGGGATCTTCTCTTGCAAGGGAATAAATACTTTATTATTATAATTTGGACTCAGAGTTGTCTCTTACTCAGTGATGATGTTTGTTAGAAAGAAATTGCCACAACAATTTGGTGTCAGACAGTGGGATTCCTTGGACGTGACTTCTGGACCTGACAGCGGACGGAGGCTGATCACCTTGGAGTTGAAAGTTCCAACCCTACCTCGCAAAAAAGATTCAGAGACGAGGGACCGTTTCCGCTGTTGGGACCGGAGGGATCGACCACTGGAATCAAAAAGAACCCAGGTGGCACAAAACGACATCTCTGGTAAGAAACAATTAAATTCAATTTAATTAGGGGGGAAAGAGTGAAATTGAACCATATTGGCTGAAATCTGTTCTGTGGTAGAGTGATCTGAGCACGAACGTTCAGATTAGGTAACCTGAGATTAACTTGAGATCTGTACGGATCAAGATAGGTTTCAAACAGGTACCGAGGACTCTGGGCACGAACGTTCAGATTAGGTAACCTGAGATTAATTTGAGATTTGTACAGATCAAGATAGGTTTCAAACAGGTGCCGAGGTTAATTGGGGTTAGCTAAAAATCGAAAGATTTTGGTAAATCACAATTAAGAGGGCACTGATAGTGCAACCCGAACCGATTGCGGGATAAGAGAAAATCGGATCTGCTGGAGACGTCTAGCAGATTAAAGAAGCGCGCGTGAATAAATCCACAGAAAGCAGAAAACAGCCAGTATGGGGAAGTCTCAAAGCAAGCTTGTGAAATATGATACACCGGTGTACTACCAAATGAAAAAAATATTATGGTCAGAAAAATCCCTCAGATATTGAAAAATTAATCAAGCATCATGATTTTCCCGAAGAGAGAACATTGAGCCTCACAAGACTGAAAGTAGTGAGGGACTCAGTTGAACGAAGTAGCGACAAACAACCAGGTTGTTGTTGCAAATGTGTTAAAAATGTATGTTAAAAATGTGAACAAACAGTAGATTGTTGGCTCAAGGAAGTAGATTGTTGGCTCAAGGAAGTAGATGTTGGCTCAAGGAAGTAGATAAAAGAGAAAGAAAGCAAGTGCAGGAAGGAAAAATGAAAAGTGTGAAAGTCTATTTGTATGCGTGTCTGCACCACCAGAACCGACTAATCCACAGTATGTTTGTGTTTCCCACATGAAAATACGGTGAGGTCGGCACCGCTAAAACACCCATCTACCCAATGGCTCAGCTGGATGCATTGAAATTCGACCCCGACCTCGACTGTTCTCCGTCCAAGACAACCGCAGCAGGACGCACGAGCAGCGCGAGTGACAGAGGGGGAGAGAGAGATGCAGCTGGCTGTTGTACAGATTAAAGCAGCACAGCGCAAGCAGCGCAGGCAGCGCAAGAAATGTGGACTGTGTGTAAAGTAATGAACATGACTTTTCTAGCTGCACGAAGTGCAGGTTGTGCAAGAACCATGGACACTGGGCACAGGATTGTCCAGAGGCGCGTAAGGCGGATTGAAACGAGAGGAACGGAGAACAGGGGAGGAGAGGGCGGGTGACAGACATTCAGCCAGCTACGAAAAAGGGAAGTAAAAATTTATTGACAAACACACACAACACGCTCACATACACTGATTCAAATAATGCTGTCTGCAATGAAGAAATGCTTGCAAACCCTTTATGTGTGATTGTTGAAGTTTTGAATAATGCTATCTGCAATGAAGAAATGCTTGCAAACTGTTTATGTGTGACTGCTGAAGTTTTGAATAATGCTGTTACTGATGAATGTCTGAGAATGTACAAAAGTTTAGGGTTTTTAAGGCTACCGAGATATCCCATGTTAGTTAACGGGACAATGATAGACTTTATGGTTGATTTGAGGGAAGCTCGATCCACCATAAGACCATGTGACTTGCCATGTGAACCAAGAATGACGGATTTAGTGTTTGAAAGCACGTCAGTGTCAGGGCATATAATTTCAGAAAACTATACTGTGCCGTTGAAATGTGAGACGGAGAGGGGCAGGGCATTAAAACAAGCGTTTTTGTGCTCTGAAACCTGTCCGTTTCCGTTAATGGCCAGAGATCTAATGTGTAAATTAAATCTGAAACTGGGCATACGAGTGGCAGATAAGTGATTCTGATTGGGCACAAATGATTTTGAAATGGGCAAAAGATCGAACAGTATCAGCTAACACAGAAAGTATGTTGCCTGACAGATTGCATTGCACGTCAAATGTTGTAATTGAGCGAACCAGAAAATGAGAAAAGGTTTAATAAGATTTTCTGGAATGAAAATGTGTGTGCGCTTTCAGCTTGCCTGTCAGGAAAAACAAATGCAGCTGTTTCTGATAACGGGGAAGTCTGCGCCACGCTTATCAGTAACCAAGGGCACTGAGCAGAAAGGGGCCGCTTTAGGCCTGTTTGTGAGAAAATACATGAGGGCCACAGTATGGCTGAAAAGCTGAACAGCGCTATTGCAGTATGTAGATGATTTATTGATTTGTGCACGAGATGAGGTTACGTGCGTGGCTGACACTGTAACTCTCTTGAACCACTTGGCGAGAGAGGGTCACAAGGTCAGTCTGACAAAACTACAGTTTGTAAAGCAGGAAACAACTTTTTTGGATCACACTATAACACCAAACAGTAAAGCTATCTCTGAGAAACGAATAAAAGCTATCAAAGATGTACCAAGACCTTTAACAAAGAAACAATTGTTATCATTTTTGGGAATGTGTGCATATTGTCGAACGTTTATTCCAAATTATGCATTTCTTGAAAAGCCCTTGAGAGCCCTGACAACAGGGAAAGGGCTGAGGTCATGTGACAAGATTGAAAGGCCTTTTACACAGATGGTAGACGCAGTCTCCATGATTTTGCAAGAACAGAGAACGTCACATTTATCAAACAGCTCGATGGCTGAGGTATCACACGATTTTGCTTGACATGCCAAATGTAACAGTGGAAAGATGCACAACTTTGGATCCTGCCACACTTCTCCCTACAGAGGAGGATGGGGAGGAACACCATTGTTGTCTATCAGTGTTGGAACAGGTGTGTACACCACGTCCAGACCTGTTGGACACACCTTTAGAGAACTGTGACAATGTCCTCTTTGTGGATGGGTCGGCGTCTAAAGATCCACAAACAGGCTTGAATAAGGTTGGTTTCGCGGTGACCACTGAATTTGAAGTCGTAAAGTCTGGCAAATTGCCATCAAATTATTCGGCTCAGGGAGCTGAATTGGTTGCTCTGACAGAGGCGTGTAAACTTATGGCAGACAAATGTGTGACAATTTACACAGACTCGCGTTATGCTTTTGGGGTCACTCACGATTTTGGCGCACTTTGGAAGCACAGAAATTTTTTGAAGTCGGATGGACATCCGATATTAAACGCATCGCTTGTGTCTGAGCTTTTGGAGGCCATTCTTTTACCAGACAAGGTCGCGATCTGTAAATGCGCAGCGCACACTAACGATAAAGGTTTTATCTCCACAGGAAACGGCAGAGCAGACGCGGCAGCGAAGGCCGCGGCAGCACGGGAGACAAAAGAAACGACTTGTGCTTTAGTATCTGTGACTAACCCTGATATTTCCCCTTGTTTACAAAGTATACAGACTTTTTCCACAGGAGCAGAAAAACAACAATGGAGGTCGTCTGGCTGCAGCCTCGAGGGGGGTGTATGGATGAGTGTTGATGACATTCCTTGTTTGCCCAAACACTTCTTTCAGCATTATGCTAAGTTGACACATGGGTTGGATCATGTGTCAAAGGGGAGTATATGATAATGCAGATGAAGGAATTATGGTTTACAAAGGGGTTTACAGTGGTTGCTGAAAATGTTTGCAAAAGATGTGTCACTTGTAACACACACAATGTGGCTAGAGGGATAAAAACACCCTTAGCATCTCAACCAGCACCAGCAGGTCCATTTGAATATCTAATGATGGATTTCATTGAATTAACCCCTTGTGGGAAACAGAAACACTGCCTGGTGATGGTTGACATGTGGTCAAAATGGGTTGAGGCCTTCCCAACCTCGAAACAAGATTCGGCAGCAGTGGCAAACGCCCTGTTTACCGAGATTGTTCCGAGATGGGGAATTCCAAGAAAAATCAGTTCTGACAATGGCAGACACTTTGTCAATGATGCAATAAAGCAGGTGGGTCAGTTCTTGGGAATTGACATGAGAACACACTGCAGCTACGCGCCCTCATCAGGAGGGGCAGTAGAGAGACAGAACCAGACAATTAAGAACAAATTAGCAAAATGCTGTGAAGAGACGGGTCTGACTTGGCTTAAAGCCCTCCCAATTGTACTGATGTACATGAGAATGAGAAAAAGAGTGAAAACAAATCTGAGCCCATTTGAAATTTTGTTTGGCAGGCCACCATTCATGGGCATGGAAGGGGGTAAACAAAGGCTGCCATCAACGGATGTGTGTGAGAATGACATGTTGAATTACTGCAAAGAAGTGTCTTGTCTGTTGTCAAATATTTCTGTGCAGGTAAAAGCTGCCCAGGGGAAGGTTGCTGAGAAATTCCTGCACGAGGTCAGACCTGGTGATTTCGTGGTGATTCGTGATCACAGGAGAAAGAGCTGGAAATCGAAGAGGTGGCTTGGGCCTTTCCAGGTGCTTCTGGTGACGCACACGGCGGTGAAGGTCGCAGAGAGGGCTACGTGGGTTCACGTAAACCAATGCAGGAGGGTGCCGCCCATTGCGGAGGCGGAGCAATCGCTGGAGGAGGTTCGACGCGAGTGTCAGTAAACGCTAAGATCCAGTTTGAAAAGCATGTACCGTTATCTGCACAAGAACAAGGCCGTGTAAAAGACATAACAAAGCCTGTGCTCTGGCTATGCTGCAGAAAGAAGAATATCAACGAGCTGCTGAGTGTGTCTGCGAATGTCACACGCTTGGAAGGCTGTCCCACTGACAGTATCAACAACTAATTTTGTTATGCATACCATGTATTATACAATGTGTGTCTAGCTTAGTACAGAGACTGGTTAAGGTCGGAATGTCTGTTCAATTGGTGAAAATGACAGTCTATCCGGATGATGATGTTAATGTTGATGACCAACAATATAATATTTACATTTTATATTACAGAAGTAACTCAACAGTGATAAATTGATATGTTTATTTCCTACTATGAACTATAATTTTTCTTGTTTATAATATGGTGACTGAGGGTTCGGTATAAACCGAGGGTGCGACCGCAGGGCCTGTCCATTCAGCCCGGCTATAGAATGAAGTCTTTACTATGCTTGCAAATATTAGGGTCTGACCCAACACAAAAAAAAACAGCCTAAGCATTTTTCAAATTTTCAAAAAGCTTACTTCACAGGTTCAAGAAGAGTGATCATTTATGTGAAAATCAGAGATGAAGAGTATAAGTGTGATTAATGACCTGAACTTGTATTTATTATTATTTTTACTATTATTATTACAATGTTTGATTAATCAGTTATCAGATAATGATAAAGAGGGAGGAATTGTAAAGGAATTTTTCCTTTTGGGCAGTAATCAAACAGTGAAACATATATTCAAGATGTATGCATTATATGTTTTCTCACTTGCAGTTAGATAAGCATTCTTTGTGTGATGATTTACTATGATTGGGAAGTGATAGAGGTAAGGAAACGCAGATGGTCAGGGGGTCAAGGGGGCATTTGCCTCCCTTTTCTGTATAACCATTAATCGGTAAACAAACTGGTATCCCTCCTGATGAGAGGGGGAGGAAGAAGGCCTTGAAGCAAAGGACTATAAAAACAGGCTGGCAACTGTGACTCCTTATCTCTCGCTCCTGACTGACTCACAGCTATGTGTGTTGGTGACGAGGGATCTTCTCTTGCAAGGGAATAAATACTTTATTATTATAATTTGGACTCAGAGTTGTCTCTTACTCAGTGATGATGTTTGTTAGAAAGAAATTGCCACAACACTGCATTTCCAATAGTCTAGAAATTTCAGTCACATCCAAGCTTTAGTATGTCGAGCATTTACAGTAGACTTACAAAATTAGTCAGAACCTTATGTAAAGAGATCGAAACGAAGGGAAAAAAACTAATATAAAATATAACAAAAGGGCTAATAATAATGATGATGATGATGAATAGGCTACAGACGATCAGTTAATTGACACACACGATGTCTTTTATTTTATTTAGGCAAGGCAAGTTTATTTGTATAGCACATTTCATACACAGTGGTAATTCAAAGTGCTTTACATAAAAGAAAGTGAAATAACAAGGAGTTAAACATAATAAAATAAGGAAATTTAAAATGATATAGAAATTGATTTAAAATGAAATTTAAAACAGTTAAATAGAAAAGGATTATACATAAAATAATGCAGTCAGTTCGGACGTAGCACAGCGCTCATTCAACAAATGCACAGCTAAATAGATGAGTTTTGAGACTGGATTTAAATGTGGCTTAAATTTAGTTTAAATAGTGTGCACTGTTTTATTTTATGTACTTTATGTAATATTAGCCTATTCGTGATAAACTTGAATGCTGTGTCGCGTGCCATTGCCTACAGTCCGGTAGCCTATGGTCAGTATAATAATTAATTATGTAATCATTTCTACAATAATTCAAAATAAAATAATGAATCCATCTCTGATAATCCCGGGTTGCTAAGGTCAAGTAGGTTTGTTTATGCATTAAACGAGAAATGGATGTTGTTCCCTCAACAAAGCGAGGCCACGACATCAGGATGCCTTTACCGTTATTGTTCATATTTCGATTTGTTGTTAAATCAACAAAAGCAAGAGATACTGTACATCAGTGGCGGCTGCTGGTCTTTCAAAGAGGGGAAGCTCATTTTTGGCCAACATCATAAAAAATGACCATTTATTTATACCTAAATTCTGCCCAACATTCCTTTTCAAGAAAATGTTCTAGCCTACTGTATGTATGAATGAATGAACAAACGATCTAAAAAAAGATATTAAACTCGAAATATGGGAATTAGGTTGAACTGAAACAAGGAATCTGGGTGAAATGTATGATGAAAATTGGCTAGCAATTTCACCAAGCAAATACCAAGAAATAGGTTGCAGCAGTTTGTCTTTCGACTACACTTCCGCGATGGGACTGAGCTCGAATAGCTTCAGTGTCAGTGACTTTTATAGTACAAAATCGCTGTCAATCAAAAGGAGATGCAGTCTTTCGACAGACCCTCCAATCATCACGCAGACGCTCGGAGTCCGGGCCAGCCCACTCCTCCATTCATCCCAGAGACGCTGAGCGTCCGTGGGCGGGACATAATCGCAGCATTATCCAATGACCGTCTTGTTTCTAAGCACTGAAAAAAACTGTTTAAAGCAGCCCCATTGAAGTCAATGGACGCTGGGCTTCAACAGAGTAATGCACTGTACGCTACGGGAATGAATGAGAAGGAAATCGAGTCAGCCGACCTAAGTAGCTGATTCTGAACGAAATTGTTTTCGTTCGAGATGAACGTGTTTAACGCATTTTTAGTCAATAAAAAGTTAACATAATAGTACATATATTTGACCATTCATTTTTTGACAATTATAGGGGAAGCTGAGCTTCCCTTGCAGTCTTAAAGAAATCGCGTCTGCTGTACATGTCTTTTCATCTGTACTATTGTGCTCAGTGCTCACACCCAGGCGCAGCGAAGACTGTTCCTTCAGTAAAGCAAAGCCTGGAATTTAACCCATAAGAAGAACGTGATGTGATGATTCAGCTAAAGATCATTTAATAATATAAAATCATTAATACATAATTCATATATAATCAGACTAAAGTAGCTATCAAGGCCGCCCACGCATGTGAAACAAATATTAAAACAGCTAATTTGTTTACTCACGAACAAAAATAGGCCTACGAAAAATCTAGCTTAATTAGTTTGCCCGTTTTCAAACAGAACGAAATAATAATAATAATAATAATTATTATTATTATTATTATTAACCTATTAGAAAATCTCTTTATTTATATTTCGATTTGTTGTTAAATCAAACTTCAGTCATTCAAATAAATAAATATTCCAAGCCCAGAGTCAATTATTCAAAAATAACTGTTTTGATCTGATCATATAGCCTAAACAAGTCATGGGTCTGAGTGCTGTTAATGGATAATGTTGTATTGGAGATTAATTCTAATAAACATGCTGCTACAATTAAAACCATTACATTAAATACATTTAAAACAGTGTATTTCAATTCAGCCACGTGCAGATCCTCGTTTATGTCAGACTGAGCAGCGCGGACAATCGCTCAGCTCACTCACATAAACATATTGTTGTTATGACATATGTTGTTATTATGAGAAAAATATGTCGTTATAACGAGAAAAGATGTCGTTATTACAAGAAAAATATGTAGTTTTAACGAGAAAAGATCTCGTTATTACGAGAAAATATGTCATTTTAAGGAGAAAAGATCTCGTTATTACGAGAAAATATGTCGTTTTAACGAGAAAAGATATCGTTATTACGAGAAAATATGTCGTTTTAACGAGAAAAGATCTCGTTATAACGACATAATTGAGTGGGGAAAATATTATGGGGGTGGCAGTATTACGTCAACGTAAAAAACAAACCTGAAGCTGAAGAAACCCTAAACGTTAACGGAAAAAACCCGCGAACCTGAGTGACTGAGGGAGAGACAGAGAGCGAGCGCGCGCTGTTCTCTTCTCAGTGTTCTGTGTGTGAGTGAGCAGAGCGGGACACAGCAACACAATACATCTGTGTGTGTGTAGGGGAGGGGTGCTGTGACTAGCCTATCACAGAACGCAGACACAGTCAATGAGAATTTTTATTCAATCCAATGAGCACAGATATTGACTCGTATTACTAGTATGATACTCGTACTCGGCAAAAGTGCTTTTTCCGTACCGGATACTCATTTCAGCCGAGTATCCGGCTCAACTCTAATACTTAGCATGAAAACATATCACTTTAAATCTCTACAAACAATAAAGAAACTCAAATTTTTCTGAACACAGATGGACAGAAAACAGGCATCTGAGGAGCAACTACTCACAGCTAGCATGCACACCCTTTAATCACACTTCTTCCCTTCTTTTACACTCTGGCACAGAGAAACCTCTGAGGTGATATGTACTCTCTCATGTTCCCCGGTGGCTAAAATAGACAAAGTGCAGAAATTCCTGTTCTACTAAAGAAAGCAAGATACCTACATTTTGGATGGGATGAGTAATTTGACTTAAAACCAACCATCAAGTTTAGGTGTATAATGCAGTTTTATATTCAAGCTTAATTGAATCATGTTTGTGCATTGTGTTTGTCATGCTGACTTTGGCCTGATATTACACAGCTTCTTTCTGCTACATGCCATTACGTCACCACTGAAATATCTGAATAGATCAATGTTTCTTTCCTTAAATGCCACTGTTGTTTGACTTGCAATAATATGAATTTTGCTGTCTTGGAAAACTTTTGATAAACAAATGATGTGTTCATGCAGTGTGATTGCGAACAACACCTATGTGATTTCTAACCCTTTTATTATACAACAGGGTCCACTCAAAATAATTTCAACAAGGTCAGCACACTCCTCATGCTGATATACCACTGTCCATTTACAGTCTGTGCAGTAATAATCCATTTGGAGCCTGATTCTGTGCAGTAATGATTTGTTTGCAGGCAGAGTCTGCGCAGTAGTGATTAATGAACTGCATTCCATTTATCTTTAATTTCAAAGAGTTGCTGCTTTGTTCATCAAAGACAACATATAGCTTTCTCTTGCTGGATATGCTTTCCCTATGAACAACTACAGTCATCTTATGCTACAGAAGAGGAAGAACTGGCCAAACGTTAAAGCATCAAAACCAACTACATGTATTCTGGATCCTATACCTATTAACCTACAGAGAGTTTGTGCGCGTGTTGCAGGGTGTCGGCTGGTGTTTTGGTTGGCCGTGTCCTGTCGAGCACCCTGTCTAAATCAGAGTTACAAATGACTTGCTTGTATCATCTGTCCTTGGCTTTTCAACTACTATCTGATTAACACTACAGACCATGGCATTCTCTTGAATAGGCTCGAGAATTATGTTGGCATTTGTGGACCCACCACAAATCTATTAACCAGCTGCTACTAGTTTGTGTGTGTGTTAAGGATATGGTATCAGTCCAAACACAAATTAAGTATGGAGTGCCACAGGGATCAGTCTTAAGTTCTTCACTTTCCTTCTTGTATATACCTCCATTGGAGGACATTACATTGACATCCCATAAATTGACATTACATTCCAATTCTATTTTTTTTCCTCCCATGTGAGACAGATTAGATATGACCCATGAATGTATAAGCTGTAAAAAAGGATTCACATGGATTCACACTGATGAATTATGTCAGTTCAGGTGGACACTTTTCCTTGCAGTGGTGCCAAATGTTGGGCTACATTTACACTGTTGCTGCGATTTAAAGCTATCTACCACTATGATTTCTACAGAAGGGAAAACAGCAGACAAAACACGATTGGCCCAGGTTTGGGCTGGTTTTGACCCCAAAGATCTAGTTAACTACAGACCGATCTCAAATCTCCCTTTTCTGTCAAAGATACTAGAAAAGGTAGTATCCTCACAATTATATTCCTTCTTAGAGAAAAAAATATCTGTGAGGATTTCCAGTCAGGATTTAGACCAGGGGTCCTCAAATCTGGAGAGTCTTCAAGATCATTAGAAAATCACAGGTAGGTGAGTTTGATTATGGTAGGAGCTAAACTCTGCAGCAGATTGGACCTCCAGGAAAAGGAGGAACCCTGATTTAGACCATCTCATAGTACTGAGACTGCTCTCATTAGTGACAAATGACCTGCTCTTATCATCTGATCGTGGTTGTATCTCTCTATTAATGCTACTGGATCTTAGTGCCACGTTTGACACTATCGATCACAACATTATTTTGAATAGACTACAAAACTTTGTTGGCATTAGTGGAAGTGCACTAGCATGGTTCAAATCATACTTATCTGACCACCATCAATTCATAGCAGTGAATGAAGAAGTATCATATCGATCACAAGTGCAGTATGGAGTACCTCAAGGCGCAGTACTTGGGCAGTTACCCTTGGGAAATATCATCAGGAAATACGGGGTTAGCTTTCACTGTTATGCTTATGATACTCAGCTCTATATGTCTTCGCGACCCGGTGAAACACACCAAATTGAGAAACTTATGAAATGCATAGTTAATATAAAAAAGTGGATGACCAATAATTTCTTACTACTAAATTCTGAAAAAACAGGTGTGTTAATTATCGGACCTAAAACCCACACAAGTAATAACCTAGAACACTGTCTAACACTTGATGGCTGCTCTCTCGATTCTTCGTCATCAGTCAGGAATCTAGGTGTGCTATTTGACAGCAATCTCTCCTTTGACAGCCACGTTTCTAGCATTTGTAAAACTGCATTTTTTCATTGAAAAAATGAAAAAGATGAAAAATGAGAAATGCCCAGAATGGTTTAGCTCCTCAGTACTTGAGTGAGTTCTTATTCCATTATAGTCCTCCACATTCACTGCGTTCTCAAAACTCTTGGCCATTTGATAATACCTAGAATTTCAAGATCAACTGCAGGTGGCAGATCCTTTTTCTATTTAGCACCCAAACTCTGGAACAATCTACCCAACAATGTTCGGGAGGCAGACACACTCCCGTCAGTTTAATTCTAGATTAAAGACCCATCTCTTCAACCTCGCGTACACATAGCACACTAATACACTTCTAATATTAAAATCTGTTAAAGGATTGTTAAGCTGCATTAATTAGGTCAACCGGAACCGAGAACACTTCCCATAAAACACAATGTACTTGTTACAATCGTAAGAAGATTGACATCTACGCTAATATTAGTCTGTTTCTTTCTTATTCCGAGGTCACTATAGCCACCAGATCCAGTCTGTATCCAGATCAGATGATGAATCAGCACCTAGAGACAACCTCTACAGCCTTGAACTTCAGCGGAGTTTAGGACATGTAGATGAGCCCTAGAGACAGATCCCCAGTGAGGACCCCGTCACTTAGACAGCCATCGGGGAAAAGGCCACTGGAACCAGTTGAGCCCTTACAATCTGACTTTGTTGCAGTTGGAACAAACTGCTGGTTCATCTGGCCAGAGGGGAACTGGTCCCCGGATGAGCCTGGTTTCTCCCAAGGTTTTTTCTCCATTCTGTCACCGATGGAGATTTGGTTCCTTGCCTTGGTGACAGGCCTCTGGCTTGCTTAGTTGGGGACACTTCATTTCCAGCGATATCATCAACTCGATTGCACAGATACTATTTAAACTGAACTGAGCTGGACGATGCCATCATAAAATTCAATAATGAAATACCTGAAAATTGAGTGTTAGATCTTGTCATTTTACATTATTGACACTATTTTCCTATTTTTATATTGTGCAGTTGCTTTGTTACAATTTGTATTGCTAAAAGCGCTATATAAATAAAGTAGTGGTGGGCCGTTATCGGCGTTAACGTGCTGCATTAACGCGAGACTCTTATCGGGCGATAAAAAAAATATCGCCGTTAATCTATTCTCAAAGTTGGGTTGGGAGCTGGGTCTATACTACGCAAGCTATGATGACTTTCACCCTGATATTTTAGCGCGGATGTATACCTAGCCGAATTGCACTGTAGGGGGCGAGAACGAGTCTTCGAACTAGAGACTCGCAGTCCGTGATGGACAGATTGTTAACGGCTGGTCTATGTGGTAATACAATCGGGCAGGACATCCAAACGCTCACCTATCATTCATCAACCTCAAATATGGCTTTTCATCTGAAAGATGTATGTAGTAGCAACTTTACATGGCCGCTCAATATGATGTTAACCTAGAGAAACGTGCGCTATTGAAGTGTTTGTGTGGAAGCGCGTTTGCTGCAGGACAGGCTCCGGTGCGCTCACTTGCTCTTAAAATCTCCGTCATTCTTGGTCATACAGATAAAAGTAGCCTAATACATCTTTCGAATCTGTAAAGACTCTACGTTTATTTGTGTGCACTCAGAATAACAACGAAACGTTGCGCTTTTAAGCAAACAGGATGCGCTTTAGGTCTCATGTGAACTTGAGCGAGAAAATCCGTCTTTGAAAAATATATCTATAGAGAGTGAAATGTCTAAAAAATAAAAATAGAAGACGTGTGTGTTAGCATGGATGATTTACATGAAATTTAATCTGTGCAATACTGTGCATAAGATGGCTTTCAGTTCAATATAATAACAAAAAACGACATTTTGGGTTTTTATTCAACTAATAAGGTGGGCACGCTGTGATCTGTACTATATTTGTACTGTAATTGACAGTTATCAAAAAAAAAAAAAAAAAATACCCAACACGGGAGTGGGAGGGAATGGGAGTCATTCTTCCGGGAGTGGAACGGGATTTTCCTCCAGTTTTTTCATGGGATTGGGATGGGAAGAGATTAAAGTTTGTGATGCATTTTGGAAACAGGAGATGAGCCCCTGGTCTAATGCGCCACCTGGCTTGAGAAACCCGTTCTCAAAGACTTACTTTTAGTCATTATTTGGGTAGCACACATATTCTGAATGCCTTCAGCAGAATTCAAATGAGCCATTTTAATCTAGATTAATTCCAAAATTAATCTAGATTAAAAAAATTAATCTATGCCCACCACTAAAATAAAGGTGATTTGACTTGATACGCAGGCCTGGCAACCCTGTTTCCAGGTCAGTAAATCTACCTTGGGTTGCTTCGCCAAGTGTGCAGTGAAAAAGCAGATATCAGATATGGATCCCTTTTAAAAGAAGACGTAAGATGGTCTTCACATCAAAAGAAATAGGATGTATTCGAGGAATCAGAATTGGGTATCAAGACCTGCAGTATAAATCAGGTATTATAGCATTAGTTTCCACTGATGATACTCAGCTTTATATTTTCTCCAGACCTCCACATTTGCCAAGTGTATTAGGGATCTCAAAGACAAAACAAGTATTTTTTACTGGACCAAAAACTCCTGAACACAAGACTATATAATATAAATATAGTCTTCAGATGTATTATTGTTACAGTTTTCTAAATTCATGTGTTATTTTTTTATTGTAA
The DNA here is from genome assembly GCA_003573665.1 of Oxygymnocypris stewartii. NCBI lineage: Eukaryota > Metazoa > Chordata > Actinopteri > Cypriniformes > Cyprinidae > Oxygymnocypris > Oxygymnocypris stewartii. The sequence goes on from QVTF01001641.1 coordinate 259,042, forward strand.
TCTGTGCAGTGATCATAATTCCAGTGTCTGCAAACAGCCTTTTTCCACCTTATAAATGTTGCTACCCTAGTGAAAAATAGATATAAACTGTATTTGAAATACATTTCATGCAAAGTCTACTACAAATACATTTACAGTACATATACTTAATAAAACACCCTGCAATTGTACCATTGCTATACTAAGCTGGTATATTTAAAGTCTGCTAAATTGGAACTAATTTTGTATTTAATGCACTTTAATTGTGCATAAGTAATGCTGAAGTCCAAGACATACTGAAATATATTTGATTGTGCTAAAGTGGAACTATTGCAAGTATACTTTAGGTACACTTCAAATATCTTGCATTTAAATACTGATATTATTCAAAGATTATACAATCCTCATCAATAGTGACATTAAAACACATTTTAAGCTTAAGAAATGTGCATTATGCAAAAGTAGTACTCCAAATATAGTTTTATAGTAAAATCATTATAATTTTTATATCAGTAATCCTCAAGCGACATGGCAGTAAATATCTTAACAGATTTGAACCATACTTGGTGTGAAATAAATATATTATGTTTTTACTAGGGTAGATGAAGACAGATGCTCAAAGCTGCAGCAGTCTGAGTGATAATTACAACTGAGAAACCCAATCATATCCCAAATTTTTCCTCATTTCAAAGGTTGTCAGAGTTCATATTGGTTTAAAAATTATGCATATTTAACAAAGCTTTCAATGTTCTAGCACCATTACTTACATTAAATTCTCCGCTACAGTTCTGTAGCGCAAACATAGCACTGTGAAAAATAAGGTCAGAATTATGAAATGAGGTTGCAAATCCCTAAAAAAAACAAAAAAACAAATGAAAATCTGTGATGGAAACAGATTTGACGCATTTTGTAATGTCGGGCTGAGACGGACAAACATGTCAGAGAGCACACTAATACTAAATGCAACAACTTCAGGTGGGACTGTAAAAGGTTTACATTAGGGAATTTTTCCTCAAGTAACAAACTTAGTTGGTATAGAATATTGTCAATATTTGAGCCTAACATAACCTAATCCACATAGCATGTAAGGGTGGAAGTAATAAAAAAAAGCTAGCATAGACATTCACTGTGATTTTAAGAATAAAGTGAAGAATATAAAAATGACTCCAAAACAAATGCGAGACATCACGATTTATTTGAACAAGTGCTTCAGAAAAGACGAGATCACAAAGAAACTCGGGTCCATTACTGATAACTGGACTGGGAAGAAAGGCATTGATTCAGTGTTTGGTAGTTAGTCTGTAGTTTACTCATAGATCCAGTCTTTAGCACAGCCCTTGTAAGACATCAGCTCCTCAGGCTTGAACCACAAGCTGATCTCTTTATTTGCACTGTCCACAGATTCACTGCCATGGATGATGTTCCTGAAGAAAAATAAAATAAGTCATCTGACTATTGCCTTCTCTTTTCATCATAGATTATACTGGAGGCCTAATGATGGTACCACGAGCACATGGATGATTGATCATGAAAGCGATGATTACCCTGACTTAAAAAAATATCTATACTATTTTTTCTGATTAGTTGTTTTGCCATTTTGGGTGATATCTGAGGTCTGATTTGTTTGCATTAGTCTGTGTTGTCCAGACCGGCTAAATAAAGTGAAACTGGATTTGAAAGGCCACAGTGATCCTGGAATGACTGATCATGAAATGCAGTTAAGAGCACGATGTGCAGCACCAATCTGCCACATACATAGGGTTATAATGAGAACAGGACTGTAATTAAGTTGTGAAATCTTTTTGCTTTTCTTGCAAATATTTCAGCGTGCTGCTATGGCAAGAGCTCATCCACAGCAGGAGAAACCCTCTCTGGAAACATTACGAAACTCAGCTGAAGCTATCTGCATTCTTTTGTGCAGACAGAAGCTGTAATGTTATGTTTATATAGTATATCCAGGATTAATCAGATTAATCTCACAGAACAGCTTCGGTTTACTGGAGATCATCTCCTCGGCTCCTCACACAGCTGATCTTTTTAGATCATTGTCTCAAACTCAGTTCCCGGAGGGCCACAACTCTGCACAGTTTAGCTTCAACCCTAATCAAACCCACCTGATCCAGTTAATCAAGCTCTTCAGGATCACTAGAAACTCCCAAGCAGGTGTGATTAGGTGTGAAACTCCCAATCAGGTCCTCCAGGACCACTGTTGACCACTGTTTTAGATGCATCTTTAACAATGCAGATGCATCCTAATCTACTAGTGTTTTTTCTTAGTCATATGCTCACATTTTCATTGTATTATTATTATTATTACTGTCCATCTCTCAGTCCAAATCACTGAAACCAAAGTTCAGTATTATAGTGTAAGAATGACAACATATCCACGTGTTCTAGTCTAATAATACAATTATAATCAAACAACACTTTTTAAAGGAGTATTTAGCAGAAATAGTATTGACCAGAATTTAGTTGTCAGTGCAGTATTTAATATATATATATATATATATATATATTAGTGGTGGGCATAGATAATTTTATTTAATCTAGATTAATTTTGGAATTAATCTAGATTAAAATGGCTCATTTGAATTCTGCCGAAGGCATTCAGAATATGTGTGCTACCCAAATAATGACTAAAAGTAAGTCTTTGAGAACGGGTTTCTCAAGCCAGGTGGCGCATTAGACCAGGGGCTCATCTCCTGTTTCCAAAATGCATCACAAACTTTAATCTCTTCCCGTCCCAATCCCACGAAAAAACTGGAGGAAAATCCCGTTCCACTCCCGGAAGAATGACTCCCATTCCCTCCCACTCCCGTGTTGTTTTTTTTTTTTTTTTTTTTTGATAACTGTCAATTACAGTACAAATATAGTACAGATCACAGCGTGCCTACCTTATTAGTTGAATAAAAACCCAAAATGTCGTTTTTTGTTATTATATTGAACTGAAAGCCATCTTATGCACAGTGTTGCACAGATTACATTTCATGTAAATCATCCATGCTAACACACACGTCTTCTATTTTTATTTTTTAGACATTTCACTCTCTATAGATATATTTTTCAAAGACGGATTTTCTCGCTCAAGTTCACATGAGACCTAAAGCGCATCCTGTTTGCTTAAAAGCGCAACGTTTCGTTGTTATTCTGAGTGCACACAAATAAACGTAGAGTCTTTACAGATTCGAAAGATGTATTAGGCTACTTTTATCTGTATGACCAAGAATGACGGAGATTTTAAGAGCAAGTGAGCGCACCGGAGCCTGTCCTGCAGCAAACGCGCTTCCACACAAACACTTCAATAGCGCACGTTTCTCTAGGTTAACATCATATTGAGCGGCCATGTAAAGTTGCTACTACATACATCTTTCAGATGAAAAGCCATATTTGAGGTTGATGAATGATAGGTGAGCGTTTGGATGTCCTGCCCGATTGTATTACCACATAGACCAGCCGTTAACAATCTGTCCATCACGGACTGCGAGCCTCTAGTTCGAAGACTCGTTCTTGCCCCTACAGTGCAATTCGGCTAGGTATACATCCGCGCTAAAATATCAGGGTGAAAGTCATCATAGCTTGCGTAGTATAGACCCAGCTCCCAACCCAACTTTGAGAATAGATTAACGGCGATATTTTTTTTATCGCCCGATAAGAGTCTCGCGTTAACGCAGCACGTTAACGCCGATAACGGCCCACCACTAATATATATATATATATATATATATATATATATAATTTAAACACTTTTTTAAAATATAAAATAAATTAATTGGAGATGCTTTTGATTATGACAATTTAATGGAATCATTAAAATGGAATCCAGAAAATAATGGAAAAAATAATTTAGTAAAGATAAAACTGTAAAACTCAATTAATTAGACAGGTTTTTTGATTAATACAATTTAATTTAACCATTAAAACTGATTAAATTAAAATGAAAAAGACTGAATTTGGAAATAAAACTGATTTCATGGGTCCCTATAATTCTAATTATTTTTTGGGTGGTAATAAATATAGCTGTAAGACAGCATTTAAAATGACTTAAAATACATATATAATAGCAATGATGCAATAATAATTAGTTAAAATAAAGTATCAAAAGCAAGAAATTATATGGATTTATTGAACAAAACTTAAAATACATAATGCATAATAAACAATAGAGCTAATGTAGATTACGCATGACAACAAAGGCCTGCAGGGGGCGCTGGCCGCCTGAATTATTTCTGCACATTACTGCACGATCTAATCCTTGTTTAGTATTGACCAAGCATCATTTAATTCAAATGTCCACTTAATCTTTAATATTTGGCAATTTTTTAGGAAATAAATGTTATAGCCGCTGTAATTAGATGAATATGTGGACATCAAAATGTGTAAACTGAGTGAGGGTTTGAGCTTTTATTTTGAAATCGCGATGTATTCTCCTGTGTTTGCTTGGGTTTATAAATTATCTACCTTACAGATCTGATGAAATGGCACACGTTGCATTCCCAGATGAACGTTACAATAAACCCAAACTCACAACAACACGCAGACTTGCAGAGATGGAGTTTGAGATGCTCCACACATGTAAATGAAAAGTTTCTGTGGAACTACTGTGAAAGGAGCCGCTGTGTGAAGCACGCACTTAACCTGCATCCATCTAAATAATTAAAGCGCATACTGTATTAGAACTGCATCGCATATAATTATTTAATTAAATCCTAGTGTTTGTAAACTGACAAGTATGCTTACTTATGGGTTTAATATATCATGCAGTCTAATAATATGTTTTTTGGATTCTCGTCTGTGAAATGCGCCACTTCCGGTATTTTTCCAGTTAGTCGGCGCGAGAAAGTGAAGTCGGGGATTTTTAAAAATCAACTAGTCACGACGAATCGCGACAGCCCTAGCCCAATTCCCAGGGTTGTTGCAAACGAAACCGAACACTGCCTGATTAGCTCACTCAAGCGGGTTCATAAGCAGCACAGACTCACCTGCCCACTTCAATGCATAAGTCACCCCTGATGGTGCCGGGTTTGGAGCAGTGTTGCCAACTATTTTCAATGGAAAGTAGCTAAAGACTGCTCGAAAAGTCGCTAGATGTCGCTAGATGACGTCATGCGTCAATTTGCATATTAATGACGTAATCACGTCCTATTTTGCATTCTGCCTAAAATGACGGTGTAGAACTGTTCTCTTTCATAGGTAACTTTACACTGCGTAGCTTTACGCTTTGGGAACGCCCACTGCGTGACCGAGTCTGAACCCTATAGAATCACGGCAATTCATTGGCTGATGGCGCGACGCCATCTCTGACGCAATGACGTCGTCAGGTCATACTGGCGAACGCGCCATCCACTCCTCAGATTTCTCTGCCTTCACGAAGCGGTCACATTACCCTTCGTTGTTGCGATTTCTGACCCAATTTACCTTTTTGCAAACATCCATCTGCACTTCGGCGACTGCCTCAGTGGAACTTTGTTCTCCTCGCGGTGAAGTGCCATGGAGTTTTGCCGCTGTCAACCGCCGTGCGCGCGATTCATCGCTCGCTATGACCCGCACAGATAAGTAAAATTATATGTTTCGGGTTCACGCATGCGGTTTATGGGATTTGAATGTAATTTGTGAGAATCTCCGTCTCATAACCCTCCGCTCTCGGCTTGAGGTGTGTGAAAAGGAGTCATCCATTTTCTTCCCCGTCGCGCTCCGGAGGCCTCCGCGGCTTCTCGTTAATCCGCGGCCTCTCGTGAATCCGCGACCTGGGGTTCGGATGTTTAGCTCGAGGAGACGGAGAGTGAGCAGACAGGCCTCGCCTTTTCTCTCCCTCCCTCACCAGAGCATGTGCGCGCGAATTCACCGGTTGAATTCACGCAGGATTATCTGTTTCCTAGCCCGAGGGCACGTTATACTGTTTCCTTCGGGATAGATGATGTTCTGCTAACTGCGGCCTCCGACTCCGAGGATTTCGGGCCTAGTTTAGCAGATGCGCTACCGCTTAGCGGTCAGGAGGCGCGGCCTTCACCGGCCTATTCTGAGCTCGTGGACGTGCTTTCGCGCGCCACTGAGAAGCTCTCGCATGGATTGGACGACGAGCCCCGCGACTCTCGCTCTTCGAAACTCGACGAGCGGTTTCTTAGCGGTGTAAATTCCAAAATGAGCGGAGGAAGCTGCCGTTTTTCGGTGATCTGCATCAGAAGATTTCCAGATCCTGGAAACAGCCTTTTTCTTCCCGCCTTACTACGGAACAGCGGCCGCTGACTTCACCAACCTCGTGGTTTCGGTGGAGCAGGGCTATACCGCCATGCCGTGCGCGCGATTCATTGCTCGCTATGACCCGTACAGATAAGTAAATTATATGTTTGGGGTTTACGCATGCGGTTTTTGTGATTTGAATGTAATTTTGTGAGAATCTCCGTCTCATAACCCTCCGCTTTCGGCTTGAGGTGTGTGAAAAGGAGTCATCCTTTTTCTTTCCCCGCCGCGCTCCGGAGGCCTCCGCGGCTTCGCATGAATCCGCGGCCTCTTGTGATTCCGCGACCTGGGTTGCGGATGTTTAGCTCGAGGAGAAGGAGAGTGAGCAGACAGGCCTCGCCTCCCTCCCTCACCAGAACATGTGCGCGCGAATTCACCGGTTGAATTCACGCAGGATTATCTGTTTTCTAGCCCTCCATACGATGGCCATCCTTCAGGCCTACCAGACGGACGTCCTCAAGGAAATCCGAGGGGACTGGTCTGACTCCGGAGGCTGTAAAGGAGCTGCGCAGAGCCACTGACTTAGCTCTCAGAGCCATTAAGCACACCGCACGCGCCGTGGGGCGCCTTATGGCGGGTTCGGTGGCCGCAGAGCGCCATTTGTGGCTAAACCTCAGAGGAGAGCCGTCTCACCGCTACGGGGCGAGGTCAGACCGCAAAAGCGTTCCTGCCCGCTTCGAACGTGCTCTCCTCACTCAAAACCGTCACAGCCACCCCTAGGGGCTTGGCGTGTGGGACGAGTTCATCCTCATTTATTCTCGGTCTGGCAGTTGGGGGACGCGTTGTCTTTCCCCCGCTACAGTCTGTCCTTTCGCCGCCGGTGGGCCGCGTGTGTGGGGACACAGTCGATTCTCCCCTGCAGCGTTCGGACCCCGTGCTGGCCACCTGTCAGTCCAGCACTTCACACTCCATCAACCTGGACAAGGACGCCAAGGGCTCTCCTTCGTGGCAGAGGGTGCCGCTGCTCACGATTCGGTCCGGCTACACATTTCAGTTTGTCCCCCCCGACTCGATGGGGTTCAACTGACGGTAGTTAACAGCGCCTCCAAGGCTTCTGTTCTATAGCTGTAGCTTTCCTCCCTCCTACAGAAAGGAGCGATAGAGGAAATACCGCAGTCGGACATCGAACAAGGGTTCTTCAGCCGAAGGGGGACGGCAGCCTGAGACCCATTCTGGATCTACGGCGTTTGAATTTTCCCTCTACAAAGGGAAGTTCAAGATGCTGACGATGAGAACCATCATGTCTCAGGTCCAGGAGGGAGACTGGTTTGTCACCATCGACCGGAAGGATGCGTATTTCACATCCAGGTCGTTCAAAGACACAGGAGATTCCTTCGGTTCGCCTTTGGAGGGAAGGCTTACCAATACAAGGTCCTGCCCTTCGGCCTGGCGTTGGCTCCGAGGACATTTACCAAATGCATGGATGCTGCACTGGCCCCTTTGAGGCTCCAGGGCATTCGTGTACTGAACTATCTGGACGACTGGCTCATTCTGGCTCACTCCAGGGAGCTAGTGAGTCGTCACAGGGATATCGTTCTCGGCCACATCCATTCTCTTGGCCGCAGGATGAACGCCAAGAAGAGTGTGCTCCTCCCATCTCAACGAACTGTGTTTCTAGGAGTTCATCTGGATTCCGTTCAGATGCAGGCCCGTTTGGCTCCTGCCCGGATACCAGTTCTTACAGCATGTCTGGCCCGCTTCAAGCTAGGCCATCATGTCTCTGTAGGTACCTGCCGCAGGCTGTTGGGCCTCATGGCAGCAGCCTCCCCTGTGTTGCCCCTAGGGCTGCTTCACATGAGGCCATTCCTTTGGTGGATGAAGGAGCTGAGGTTACACCCCACTGTACCAGCTACTCGCCTTATCAGGGTGTCGCGTAGTTGCTCTCGACACCTGTTAATGTGGCGAGACCCCGTCTTTCTCCAGACCGGGGTGAGAATGGGTGTGATTCACCGTCGCCATATGATCACGACGGACGCATCTATGACAGGCTGGGGCGCGGTCTTCGAAGGAAGGCCCGCGAGCGGGGAGTGGAAGGAAGAGTTCCTCTTTTGGCACATAAACTGCCTGGAACTCAGGGCTGTCTTCCTGGCTTTGAAGTATTTTCTCCCTGTTCTCGGAGGGTATCATATCATAGTCAGAACGGACAATATGGCGGTTGTGTCCCACATAAACCGCCAAGGAGGTTCAAAGTCGCGCACCCTGGACAGGCTTGCGCGCCATCTTCTCCTTTGGTCCCAAGACAAGTTCCTCTCTCTGAGGGCGGTTCACGTTCCGGGAGTACTGAACCTGGCGGCCGATTTTCTGTCGAGACAGAAGCTCCAGCCGGGGGAATGGATGTTGAACCGTCAGACGGTATCCCAGATCTGGGATCTGTTTGGCAAAGCGGAGGTGGACCTCTTTGCTTCTCAAGAGTCATCCCAGTGCCCGCTCTGGTTCTCCCTGAGTTTCCCGACGACTCTGGGCATAAATGCGTTCGCCCACCCATGGCCGAATGTCAGTCTGTACGCGTTTCCGCCAATAAAGCTGATTCCGGCAGTACTATGCAGAGTGAAGGTGAGCGGTGCCCGTCTCCTTCTCATAGCCCCATTCTGGCCCTCCCAGACCTGGTTCTCGGAGTTAACTCTCCTCTTGTATCGGCCTCCTTGGAAGATTCCGATCAGGCGAGACTTACTGTCCCAGCTTCAGGGCAAGATCTGGCATCCTCAGCCGGAGCTCTGGAAGTTGTGGGTATGGCCCATACAGGGCCAAGGGCTGTGATTGATGGTTTGCCTGCCGAAGTTCAGGAAACCATAGCCAGTGCCAGAGCCCCCGCTACTAGGAAGCTGTACTCTTCCAAGTGGAGCGTCTTTGAATCCTGGTGTTTGACTCGTGCAATCGACCCAGTTAACTGCCCTGTTGGTCCAGTGCTGGAGTTTCTGCAAGAAAGGCTGACAGCAGGGGCGGCTGCTACCACCCTTAGGGTTTATGTAGCGGCCATCGCAGCTCGGAGAGAGCTGGATGAGATCCCCTTGGGGAGACATCGGTTGGTCTCCGCTTTCATGCGTGGGGCCAGACGCCTTAGGCCTGTTCGCCCCACGGCAGTTCCTTCCTGGGACTTGTCAGTCGTCCTCGAAGGACTAGTGACGGCCCCTTTTGAGCCCTTAGAATCAGCTTCGGATCGAATACTGACTCTTAAGGTTGTTCTTTTGCTGGCGCTTACGTCACTGAAAAGAGTTGGAGATCTGCAGGCTTTCTCTGTCAGTGAGACGTGTATGGACTTTGCCCCGGGTCTAGTCAAAGTTACCCTGCGGCCTAGGCCGGGTTACATTCCCAAGGTCTTGTCCACGTCGTTCCGATCCCAGGTGGTTATGCTTCACTCTTTCCATCCCCCTCCCTTTGCTTCAAGTGAGGATGAGAGACTCCACTTGCTCTGCCCGGTCAGGGCATTGAAGCTGTATGTGGATCGCTCCAAGGTTTGGAGAAAATCTCCCCAGTTATTGATCTGTTTTGGTGCTGGTCGCCGCGGGCTTGCCGCGTCAAAGCAGAGGATTTCTCACTGGGTGAGAGACGCCATTTCGTTGGCTTACGAGGCGCGGAAACTCCCTTCACCTCTTAGTCTTCGGGCGCATTCTACTAGGGGCGTAGCATCCTCTCAAGCTCTTTTTAGAGGGGTACCCCTGGAGGATATTTGTGTTGCGGCAGGATGGTCCTCTCCGCACACCTTTGTCAGGTTTTACAACCTTGTCGTTGATACGGCTCCAGGTTCCCAGATTTTGTCTGTTTGAACTGGCCGTATGTTGTTGGTTCATTATTGGGCCAGATAGGCAGCGTTTTTCAGCTTGGCGTGTTTGGTATATCGTTCCCAAAGCGTAAAGCTACGCAGTGTAAAGTTACCTATGAAAGAGAATGTCTCGGGTTACTCGCGTAACCCTTGTTCTCTGAATAGGGAACGAGACACTGCGTTCGCTGCCAAGCTCCTCACGCTGCCGACAGGGTTCTTTTCGGCAGAGAAATCTGAGGAGTGGATGGCGCGTTCGCCAGTATGACCTGACGACGTCATTGCGTCAGAGATGGCGTCGCGCCATCAACCAATGAATTGGCGTGATTCCATAGGGTTCAGACTCGGTCACGCAGTGGGCGTTCCCAAAGCGTAAAGCTACGCAGTGTCTCGTTCCCTATTCAGAGAACAAGGGTTACGCGAGTAACCCGAGCCGTTTTCCCTAATCCGTGCACACATAATGTACTTTAATATACAAGCCGAGTGTCCAGTATAAAACTGTTATCATTTAACGTTACACATTTTCTGTAAGACAACGGAACTGAACTTGTAAAACCAGCAGTTACATCATCTGCAATGATACAATTCTGGATTTTGCTTTTTATATGTGTATATGAGTTTAATAATAAGTTTAATTAAGTTTATTGTTGTGTATGAGTAAGTACAATCACGTACAGTCTCTCAGACTTAGCCCAGTAAGCGATCTTAGAGGAGTTCAGAAACTGGAATGAACTAAAGCTCTGTGACAGTGAGTAATATGAGATAAAAAAAAAAAAAAAAAAAAAAAAAAAAGTTATATTTCAAACAAAGGAGAAGCAGGCAAGTGATTGGTCTTTGGCAACACCGTGTGCACATGCGCAGCTCATTGACATCTATGTCAGCTGCCGTGGGGTCTCTAGAATGTGCCGAAGGCAGCGCTCACTGATCAGAGCAGACACAGGGAGAGGTGTAACTCAAGATCTCGAGCTCGCAGGACAGTACTGGCGACATTTGGAAAGTTGCTAAGGTTTTTCCAAAAGTCGCTAGATTTGTCGCTAGGCGCTTAAAAAAAAAAAGTCGCTAAAGGGGTCTGAAAAGTCGCTAAATCTAGCGACAAAGTCACTAAGTTGGCAACACTGGTTTGGAGTCTGCAGGATTGGTTTCTCCCAGCATCACCCTTCCTGTCTTCACAACATTCAGACCCTCCCACACCTACGAGAGAGAGAGAGCACTTCTTTCTGTAACAGTCGACTCGAAGCGCAGGCTTCAGTGGAGGAAGAGCTCTTACCATCGCAGCAACCGTCCCGGAGCCCATGTACTTCACCAGTCCTGGGTAGAACGGCCGGTCCTTCAGGTCGATGTAATGCTGCTTCAGCAGGTCTTCAGACGCCTGTCATCAAACAACGGGGAAACCGTTAACAATCTGCACCTTTCCAGCAGAATTCACCCCATAACAAATAATGCAATAAAACAGAGGCTGACTTCTCTGCCCACCATACTCCACATTCACCAATTACACATGAAACACTGCATCAGACACTGTAGGTTCTCCTGCTTTAGCAGAGCTGCCTGTCAACAAACGAGCATTACAGCAAGACCTACAGTCCAGTCTGGACCATCTGCTCTACATAACCTGAGATTTATTCATGTTTCACAAAGATACATACAGAAGTAAAGTTTGATTTTTAGGTGTGCTGATCAAACCAGCCTGCATATAAGTTAGAATACACTGTTAATTTGTGTTTACAAGGTAAAGTTTCTTTAATATTATAATAGGTATTTAGTAATAATATATGGCATCTAAAGTTTTTTTAAGAGATTTTTTAAATAAGTTTTGGTGTTAATTGTATTTTTAATCCTTTCAGATTTCTAATTCGTTAGTAAATATTACATGAAATATAAATGCAGTAATTGTTGTGCATGTTATTTACCATATTTCACTTAAGAGTAAATACAGTAGACAACATTTGAAGTGAATCAAAACCGTTCATCAAAGTTGTCCTAAAAACTATAACGTGTTCTTGTCTTAGGACAGTAAACTTTGATAAACTTCTTTTGATCCACTTCAAATGTTGACTTCTGTAGTTTAAACAATAATGTTCATACTGATCTACCACTACAGATCATTGCATAAAGTTTGTGAATAAATGCACTGAACGGAGCAGGGCTGATCGGAGAACGAGATCAAGCGGAATAAGAAACGATTCAGTAATTTTCAAGATCAGAGGTCTACCCACCTGGAGAAACTTCAAGGCCACCAGTCTGAAGCCCTTCTGTTCGAAGCGCTTGATGATTTCTCCGATCAGGCCTCTCTGGATGCCGTCTGGTTTGATGGCAATGAAGGTGCGCTCTGTTTTGGCAGCCATAGTTCTGAGAGAGAGACACAAAAAAACATTACTTTCATGATACTGGTTATACAAATGAGGTGTCCATGAAGCATTTGAAAGAAGTCTTCTGCACAGATAAAAGTTTAGATGAGTCCTCTGCACAATCCGACTTTGCTGCGGTTGGAATTTAACTGTTGGTTCGTCTGGCCAGAGGAGAACTGGTACCCCAACTGAGCCTGGTTTCTCATTCGGTCACCGATGGAGTTTTGGTTCCTTGCAGCTGTCGCCTCTGGCTTGCTTAGTTGGGGACACTTTATTTCCTGCGTTATCATCGAATTGATTGCACAGACACTATTTTCCCATTTGATACTTGTAAAGCTGCTTTGACACATAAATAAAGGTGACTTGACTTTAGGCCCACACTTCTACTGCTCTGAATCCCCAGCAGGCCAAACGCATGGGTTCTACAGGTGCGATCATCACACGGACAAAACTACTCAAACACAGGAAAGATGCATCTGTCGCATCACATTTTCATTGTCAGTAAAAAAAAAAGCTAAAGGAAAAATTACTTCAAGATTAGATTTCTTTTTGTTGACAGCATCTGAGCTGAATAAGTACTCAGAAAAGTCATCAATAGATTAATCTAAATCACTGTTAATCTCCAGGATAATGAGTCACCACTCATGCACAAACACCACATCAACATTTAATAAAGTTTTTCAAGACAAAATTAAGACCTCAAGACCTGCACAAATAAAAATACAGCAAGCCATCCCAGAAAATCTCTAAATAAATGAGGTGTTAAATTTTTTTATTTAATTAAACACGCTAGAGAACACTCAAATGCAAAACAAGTCTATGCAGGACATGTTGTTTTCAATAGTTCCATGTGTACTGAAATTTGTTTCTGTTAACCTTTACTTAATAAAGAGTAATAAAGAACAGAAACTATTTTCAGTACACATGGAAATATTGAAAACAACATGTCTACATACACAATGTGTTAATGTTATCAGTCTTGTGTAATTAATACCAATAACAGCCGGGAAGAAAAAAAGACGAGATTTTATGCACAATGGGGGACATCGGATCATAAACGAGCCCAAAATACACTGTAACTCTTAAACGCCTTATAGCTGCGGTTTAAAAAGAGATGAGACATAAAACATGCACTTTCCCATCACACACAGGCGTCTAGTGCTAGACTTCCCCAAGTGGTCATATATGGTTATGCCCATAGAGAGTTACAGACACAGACCGTTATGCCTGATCAGTGTTGCCAACTAATTTTCAGGAGAAGTTCCAGCAGCAGTTTTAACATTACGTGACATGACATCTGACGCACAGACGCCATGACATCTGACGCACAGACGCCATTGGCACATGCCAAACCTGTGACATCTGACGCACAGACGCCATTGGCACATGCCAAACCTGTGACATAAACCTGTGACATATCAATGGACTGCGTCTTGTGTCACATTGTCGGGCTGCGTGTCGCACCTTTGGTAGTGACTGACACCTGCCCCTAGGGAGGTCGCCCGGCCTGTGACAGTTTGGCGTGAAATATGGCCCATGTGTCTCTGATGCCTCTCAGGTCACGGACGCGTTGCGAGATAAGGTACCAAAATGCATAGTGCAATGGCGCCATCTACTGGACACAACCGTGTTTTTTTACCCAATATTTGACCCATCATATATATATACAGGTGTGGAGGGCAAATCCAATATATCCTCGGTTTTTTACCAAATATTTGACCCATCATATATATACAGGTGTGGAGGGCAAATCCAATATATCCTCGGACAAAACTTTTGCTACAACATCTCATCATCTCTCTCTCTCATCAAAATGCAGAACGGTGAGTATTTTTCTCTATATTTTATACAATGATGCTTTAAACATGCATGCAGGTATTGGTGTGTTTTATCAGCTATAACTAAAATCTACATTATTGTTTTAAGCATTGAGTTATTGGTGTTTTAAACATTCATGCTTGGGCACAGTGTTTTAATCATTGAGTTATCTTTGTTTTATCAGCTATAACTAAAATCTACATTATTGTTTTAAGCATTGAGCTATTGGTGTTTTTATCTGCATTATTGTTTTAATCATTGAGTCAGTGGTGTTTTAAACATTCATGTTTGGGCACAGTGTTTTTGGTGTTTTAAACATTCATGCTTGGGTACAGTGTTTTCTGTAACATTGTTTTATTTTAAAAACAATCTTTGTCAGGCAATATTTATTTTATTCAAGTGTTTTAAACATGATTTAGGGAGGAATGTCTAAAGTGTATGCGGACTATGCTGTGGCGTGTGTCCGGCGTGTGTCTGTATGTTTTGTATGTGTGTGTGTGCGGTCGCTATAGAAAAAGCCGGTTAAAAGCCCTCCACCCTAAATGGCATTTACGAAAACAGGTGTCGAGCAGGGTCATATATCCCGCAAACAGCGCACATACCAGTTGTTGACGGTTCCTTACCAGAGTCCCCCCACCCGTCTTTATTATAAATAACCCTCTTTTGTCCAGAATGGAAATGGCTGGGAGCAGGCTGAAAATTGCTGAAATACCATCCCAGGTGACAGGGGATTAAGTCCTCTTGTTTCTTCAAATGGGTTCAGCTTTAGATAACCAACAACCTCGGCCTGACCTATGACTGTCCCTGATTGTGTTGCCGCTTCAGCAATGCGGAATTGATTTACTCTTTAGGCATGTTCAGTATCACAGTGGGAATACTGATATAGAACACATGAAACAATGGCGTGTGGCAGCCAGGCCCTATTTGGTGCTAGACATACTGAGCTAATTTAGAACAACAAGGGCAGAGAGTGTGAGGTGCAAGCTACAAAATGGATGGGGCTTATTTTATTCTTGGACAAAAGAGCAAAGTTTGAAAGAGTTTTGAGAAGGTGTAAAAGGCTTCATCTCTATACTTCTCAATTAGGATTACAATAATATATATTTTATGTAATAGTTCCTAGACATCTCTATTAATACCATGTCAATAACATGATTCACATTTTGTTCTAGATCTATTAATTTAAAACTACGTTTGGAATGCAATTCATTCACACAGTGACTTGAATACATTGCTTTTATGATGCAAATTTGAAGGAATGAAATAAATTTTGATATTTGATGATAAGTCAAAATATCAGTGTTACGACTGTCCTGATATCAGAAGAAAAAAAACTGAAAAAATACTCCTTTTAAAATGATGAGATTCTTTTTGAAGAAAGTTTTGTAGTGCAATCAACATGCACAGAGAAAAAAAGTTAAAAGTTAATGAATTAATACAAAATATGAATTTTATTTAAAATAATTTACCTTGAAAAATAGTTTACTTTTTATTTGGAAAACAATGATTAAAATGCACTTAGATGTAAGAACATTTTATTATATTATGAGGTGGTTGCAACACAAGACCTTTTTAAGAATCAATTAAAATATTTTTGGTTGGTTTTTAAACATTATGTAATTAATCCACCATCTCATTATCTTAACTCAGGGAAGCTATAATGGTCATTCAGTGGAACATCCGTGCTTTTTACGCCGTCAAGAACTGGCCATGGATGTGTCTGTTCTTCAAGATCAAACTTCTTCTGAGGAGCGCAGCTACAGAGAAGGAGCTGGCTATACTGAAGGAGGAGTTCCAGAAGCTAAAAGAGGCTCTCGAGAGGTCTGAGGCGAAGAGGAAGGAGTTTGAGGAGAGACAGGTCTCTTTGGTGCAAGAGAAAAATGACCTATCTTTACAGCTTCAAGCGGTTAGTGTCAGAGTTGATTCACACCAATGAAACAAGTTACAAATCAGAATCACAGTTTCTAACATGATGATTTGTTGATGGCTTCGTGATCATATCTTGATGCATCATACATTGAGTCAGATACATTCTAACTCCAGGAGCAGGATAACCTGGCCGATGCTGAGGACCGCTGTAACCTACTAATCAAGGCTAAGATCCAGATGGAGGGGAAAATTAAGGAGCTGATGGAGAGGTTGGAAGATGAAGAGGAGGTTAATGCCACCATCTTGGCCAAGAAACGCAAACTTGAGGATGAGTGTATTGAACTGAAGAAAGACCTGGATGATCTAGAGATTACTTTGGCCAAGGTGGAGAAGGAAAAACATGCCACTGAGAACAAGGTAACAGACATGTTCATGGATGGGAAAATGTTGTCTGCATTTGATACTCTAATGAACTGATTAGCAAGAATCTTCTTTTTACTTATTCCAGGTGAAAAATTTGTTGGAGGAAATGGCTTCATTGGATGAATCCATCCTCAGGCTGACAAAAGAGAAGAAAGCCCTGCAGGATGCTCATCAGCAGGCTCTGGAAGACCTGCAGAATGAGGAAAACAAAGTGAACATGCTGTCCAAGGCCAAGATCAAACTTGAGCAGCAGGTGGATGATGTGAGTATGAAGTGGACTCAGTTAAACTCTACGAGTCAAACTTAAGAGTCCGTAACAATCCGTAACTCCTTAATCACAGGCCTAAACTACACAATGTTTATTATTATTTCCTAACTGCAACAGTTAGAGGGATCTTTGGAGCAAGAGAAGAAAGTGCGTATGGATCTGGAGCGAGTGAAGCGGAAGCTCGAGGGAGATCTAAAGATTTCCATTGAATCATCCATGGATTTGGAGAACAACAAACAGCAGCTAGAGGAAATACTGAAGAAGTGAGATTTTACAGACATTATGCAGTCTAATGTTGCAAATGGAAGCACTGTGCCATGTTGTATGATCAATTGAACTCTAATGAAGTCTGTATATGGTCTTTTCTGAAGGAAAGACCTTGAAATGGTTCACATTGGTGAAAAGATTGAAGAGGAGCTAGCCTTGGTTATGCAACTGCAGAAAAAAATAAAGGAATTACAGGTAAATATTTGGCTATTGACCGAAAATTCTGCATTTGCATTATGAGTTATTACTATAACAGTATTATGGTAAACTTTTTACAGACACGTATTGAAGAGCTTGAGGAGGAACTTGAGGCCGAAAGAGCAGCTCGATCAAAGTCAGACAAGCAGCGTGCTGATGTATCAAGGGAACTGGAAGAGTTAAGTGAACGTCTGGAGGAAACAGGAGGTGCTACCGCTGCCCAGATCGAGTTGAACAAGAAGCGGGAGGCTGACTTCTTAAAAATGCGGAGAGATCTGGAAGAAGCCTCACTGCATAAACTACTATGGCCATATTGAGGAGAAAGCATGCGGACACTGTGGCTGAGTTGGGGGAGCAACTGGACAACATGCAGAGGGTCAAACAGAAGCTGGAGAAGGAAAAGGCAGAAATCAGAATGGAGTCTGAAGATCTGGCATCTAACCTTGAACATCTCTCCAGAGCCAAAGTAAGACATCTCAATGTGCTTTACATGGTTTCTGAGACTCATAATGCCATTGTCTTAACATCCATGGATGATATTGAAAAATACTTTATTAATGGTTGTCATATGCCAAATGACAATTAACAGAAAGACGGTTATTTGCAGGCCACGACAGAGAAAATGTCCAGGATGTATGAAGACCAGCTAAATGAGTCCAAAACCAAGGTGGAGGAACTCCAGAGGCAGCTAATGGATGTCACCTCTCAACAAGCACGGGCCCAGACAGAGAGTGGTCAGTGTCCTGTGCTTTAAAACAGAATAAAGATCAGGAGCTGGAAATAAGGAAGTCTCCAATAGAAATTCAGATTTACATTTGTTTTGAAACAAGTGGCAAATCAGAGCTCAAATAATGTAAGAAAAAGGCCACTGTCACTTGGTAAAGGCTTTGCTTTCTCTTTTTGGTCTACTGTTAACAGCCGAGGTCAGTCGCAGACTGGGAGATAAGAGGTTCTGGTTATGCAGCTGCAGCGGACAAAGAGTGCTCTCAGCCAGAGCACAGAAGAGCTGAAGAAACAGCTAGAAGAGGAATGCAAAGTGAGACAGAATTTTACTACATTGGATGCATTGTGCCATATCTCTTAGGATCAATCAATTAAAATGTATAACCACAATTATTCAATGTTTGCTGAAGAAAGACATGAAACAACAATATTGCGGGAGACAAGAAAAGCATTGGGGGAAAAGCTTTTAGAAGTTGATGTATTTTTTGTACACTTCTAATTAAATGTTTGGGATCCGCAAGATGGAGAGCAAGAATTGAATACTTTGATTCTAAAAGAACAGATTCAACTGATTAAAAGTGACACTAATACTTTTACAAAGATTTGAACAATGTTTCTTGATAACCAAAATCAGCATAAAGAGAATGAGTTTATGATTCCTGAAAATTACAGGAATATATTACGTTTTAAAATATATTTAAATAGAAAACTGTTATTTTAAATTGTAATACTATTTCAAAATACTACTTTTACCTTATCTTTGATCAAATAAATGCAGCTTTAGTGAGCCTAAGAGACTTACTTCAGGAATATTACAATCTTATTGACCCCAAACTTTTGAAAAATAGTGTTTATATATTCAGCATATTCATCTCAATGCATCATATTTAATATAATACTGGTTTGTGTTTACGTACCAGGCAAAGAACAGTTTAGCTCATGTGGTACACTCATCCAGGCATGATTGTGAGCTTTTGAGAGAGCAGTTTGAGGAGGAACAGGAGGCCAAATCTGAGCTGCAGCGTGCTCTGTCTAAAGCCAACGCCGAGATCGCACAGTGGAGGACAAAGTATGAGACTGATGCCATTCAGAGGACTGATGAACTAGAGGATGCCAAGTAAGAGATCATTCTGTTATCAGTCAGTGTAACATTGTGTCTTGTTCACAGATCATACAGTATTGCTGTTTTATTTAATAAAACTGATTTATCTTCTTCAGGAAGAAGCTGGTTGCTCGGCTCCAAAGTTCTGAGGAGGCAGTGGAAGCCTCCAATGCCAAATGTGCCTCGCTGGAGAAGACCAAGCACCGTCTGCAGACTGAGATTGAGGACTTAGCGGTTGATTTGGAACGTTCTAATGCTGTGGCTGTTGCACTGGACAAAAACAACGCAATTTTGATAAGGTCAGGATGAAAGTATTTAAATATTTGATTTAACCAGGCATTGTTCGTATTTATTTTCTACTAACACATATTCTTATTACAATGTCCAGGTCCTGTGTGAATGGAGGCAGAAGTTTGAGGAGACAAAGGCCGAGCTGGAAAGCTCTCAGAAAGAGTCCCGTAGTCTCAGCACAGAGCTCTTCAAGCTCAAAAACTCATATGAAGAAGCCCTAGACCAGCTGGAGACAATCAAAAGGGGAAAACAAGAACCTGCAGGGTACAAAGATTGCACATAGACTTCAGGACCGGGCGTACCTGTGACATAGCATACATTTATAATAAGGAAGGAGATTCGATTTTGGTCCAGAATGATTTTCAAAATGAGCCCAACCAATATATTTGTTTTACAGAGGAAATTACTGACTTGACTGATCAGATTAGTCATGGCAACAAGACCATCCATGAGCTTGAACAGATGAAGAAGGTGCTGGACCATGAGAAGAGTGACATTCAAGCAGCACTGGAGGAGTCTGAGGTGATACCTGAGATATCAGACATTAATAATTATATACTTGGGTAAAAAGCAAATGTGCTAACTCTGTGTGACTCAGGGCACTCTGGAGCATGAGGAGAGTAAGACCATACATATCCAGCTGGAGCTCAGCCAGACCAGAACTGAAGTTGAAAAGAAACTTGCAGAGAAAGATGAAGAGATTGACAATCTCCGGTAAGGAGAAAGACAAGAAAACATACCATTAAAATGCTAGCGTATAAATCACATTAAACTATTTATCAATTCAGTCGAACCCATCAGCGGACTCTGGACACCATGCAGACCACACTGGATGCAGAGATCAGGGCACGTAATGAGGCGGTCAGGGTTAAGAAAAAGATGGAGGGAGATATGAATGAGATGGAGATCCATCTGAACCATGCAAACAGACAAGCTGTGGAGTCTCAGAAAATGGTGCGCAACCTACAGCTTCAAGTCAAGGTGAGACAGAAGGACTGGTTAAATCAATACGCAGATTCAAAAAGATAAGATAAAGATCTTAAACAACTGGAACTGGAAATAATCTTTAGGGATGCTCAATGTAGGGATTAAAGATAGTTTTTGTTAATTATCGTTATCCATTGATAATGAATATTTAATTGTCCATGCTCATTTCCTCTAATTTTACATTTAGATTACTTTTGCTGTCATCTAATATTCATTTAAAGTTCATAATTAAAAAAACATGAATAATTTAATAACACTTAAAATGTCATCTGTATCAGATCTCAAAATGAATGTCCATTTTCATAATGTACATAAAAATGTTGTGATGCCTAAATTATTATGCAAGTTTTAATACGTTTTATTATTGTATTATTTGGACAAAATCATGTACATTT
This sequence comes from Oxygymnocypris stewartii, assembly GCA_003573665.1. Lineage (NCBI taxonomy): Eukaryota > Metazoa > Chordata > Actinopteri > Cypriniformes > Cyprinidae > Oxygymnocypris > Oxygymnocypris stewartii. The sequence continues at coordinate 279,704 of QVTF01001641.1, forward strand.
TAACATTAGACTTAACATGAAAATAATTTACAGCTTATCTGTATCTACCAGTATTTTAATTTCAGTGCATGCCTATTGATTTGTATTACACAATCGTTATAGAAATAATCATTTCAATTTTGCATGTTAGTGCTCTTGTATCAAGTGCAATTGGCTTGTCTTCTCAGGACCTGCAGTTAGAGTTAGATGAGTCTATACATCAGTGTGAGGACCTGAAGGAGCAGGTGATGGTCACAGAAAGAAGAAACACCCTGCTAACTGCAGAGTTGGAGGAGCTGCGTGGACTTATGGAGCAAACAGACCGTATGCGTAAAGCCGCTGAGCACGAGCTTCTGGAGTCCACTGAGAGAGTGAATCTGCTGCACGCTCAGGTACGACTCAATCAATTCAATTCACATTCATTTGTATAGCGCTTTCACGATACAAAACATTGCAAAGCAGTTTCCATATTATATTTAGTAGTAGGTAATCAGTGATGACTATCATTAATCATTATGAAACAGCTTAGCAATAATTAAAACATCACAATCTCACCTGCGAATCCATTGATGTCTACAGAACACGGTAGTGTTGAACTACAAGAAGAAGTTAGAGAGTGATCTGTCCTCGCTGTCCGGCGAGGTGGATGATGCTCTGCAGGAGTGTCATAATGCTGAAGAGAAGGCAAAGAAGGCCATAACTGATGTGAGTTCCTACTGGAACAACAATAGTGTGCATTAGTGCCTACATGCCCACTTTTTCAGCTGCGTTGGTTCCAGAAGTATTTTTACTGTTTGATATTATAGCTTTCAACTGTATTTATCCTTCATTAGGCAGCAATGATGGCAGAGGAACTAAAGAAGGAGCAGGACAGCAGCAGCCACCTGGAGAGGATGAAGAGGAACATGGAGCAGACCATCAAAGACCTGCAGATACGTCTGGATGAGGCTGAGCAGACTGCGCTGAAGGGGGGAAAGAAACAAATTCAAAAACTGGAAATTTGGGTCAGCAGAAACATTTTGATTTTAGCTTTGTTCGAGACATGTATATTACATACTTTATGGATTAACCTGCATTTGTGGGAATATTTCAATCCTCAGGTGCGAGAGCTAGAAGGAGAGTTGGAGTGTGAGCAGAAGAAGAGCGGAGAGTTTCAAAAAGGAATAAGAAAATATGAGAGGAGGATTAAAGAACTCACTTACCAGGTATTACTCACAGGACACATGAAACAATAGGAAAAACTGTCATCTTCAGCGCATTTAAAAGCCTGTTCTGTCTGTAGACAGAGGAGGACAGGAAAACTCTCCTGAGGATGCAAGACCTGATTGACAAACTACAGGCAAAAGTAAAGGGTTTTAAGAGACAAGCCGAGGATGCAGTACGTATATCCTGTTCAACTTTGTAAATTAATAATTTTTGTATATAATTGGGCCAAAATGGTTTTTGAATAAAATGTATCATGTGATCACAATATGGCGCTGTCCATTCTAAGGGCGCACAGATTTCAGAGCTCTGTATTTTACTTTCGTATGGCAGGAGGGGCAGGCCAACTGCAATATGTCTCGGTTCAAGAAGATCCAGCATGAGCTGGATGAAGCCGAGGAGAGGGCAGATGTAGCCGAATCTCAGGTCAACAAGCTACGTGTGCGCACCCGAGAGACTCACGTCGTCAAGGTATCGCACACTAAAACTGATCTCAGATCGGTCGATCGAGAAATTAGATTTCTGTCATCATTTACTCACCCTCTTTCTTCTGTGGAACACAAAAGAGTATTTTTGTTTTTCATTCATACAATGAATTTCAAAGGTGTTCAAAATAACACTGTAACCCATTAACACTATTTCAATGTGAGAGAGAGAGAGAGAGAGAGAGAGAGAGAGAGAGAGAGAGAGAGAGAGAGAGAGAGAGAGAGAGAGAGAGAGAGAGAGGAGAAGAGAGAGAGAGAGAGAGAGCGAGCTAGAGAGAGAGAGCTAGAGAGAGGTTTTGGAACAATGAAAATAAAAAATGACAGTTTTCATTCTTGGGGGAACTCACCCTTTAAGTGTGAATAAATGGAAATAAAAATAAAAGAGTCATAACAAACATACTTTTTGTTCACAGATCGTGGAGTGAAGACTGCCTCAAGCCAGATGACTTTTGTGTACCTTTCCTTTCATTTTGGTCTTTGTAAAATGCTGCAAGGCACAAAGTTATTGCTTACGGAAGGTCAACACAAACTGATTTTTCTTGTGATTGAAGCCTTCAAAGATAAAATGCGGATTTTCAGATGTCAAACAGTAGTCTTGAAAAGTTTTTTATGTGTTTGTTCATATATCCTTGGAAAGGACTGCAAAGCCCATGATTTGCAATGTTTTGTGTAATCACTGTCATTACAGTACAGCTGAAGAGCAGCACGAGGAAACAGCCTCTCGTACTGAGTTTAAGGACCCTCAGGGTATTTGAAAAGCTATGTGGATATGATAAATAAACAGCACCTAAATGGAAATGTTTGCTTGATCATTTTAAGTTGCATAAAAATACATTTTGAATAAAAATGCTAAGAATGTGTTCTTGTTTTTCTTGTCCAGCACAACCTGTCACCAGATAATGTACCAAACCCGTGCTTCTAGTTTTAAACAAAGTGGGTTAATGGATCACTTTTATTATGATGATTTTAAATTAATTAAATGTAAATTATTTCAAATGTAATATTATCTGGCTGCTACAAAAAAGACTGTTGTAATCAGCAGGAATCTGACAAAAGACCAATTAGAGACAATTCAAAGTTGTCGTGCCAAACCCGCAAAACCTTCTTTCATCTTCAGAACACAAAAATGAAGATTTTTTTTTATGAAATCTGAGTTTTTGACCCTGCATAGACAGCAACGCGACTACTATGTTCAAGGCCCTGAAAGGTAATAAGGACATCATTAAAATAATCCATGTGACATCAGTGGTTCAACCTTAATTTTATCAAGCTATGAGAATACTTTTTGTGCAAAAATAAAACAAAACAAGAATTACTTTATTTAACGATGCTGTGTGATACTGCTGACACAGAAGTCTGCGTTCTAACGGAGAAAGTCCATCTCTGTTGTATATTCTAGTTTGAACAAAGTAAGGCTGGGCAAAAAATGTAAAGTCATCCGCTGTCTAGATCTTTAGACATGTTTACACGTCTTCCTCTGCTAGTACATCCGCCAGCTCTTGCATCAGTAGCATCACACGCATGGAAGAGAAGAAATTGTTGAATAAAGTCGTTATTTTAGTTTTCTTTGCACAGAAAAAGTATTATTGTAGCTCAGGGATGGGCAATATCGGTCCTGCAGTGCCGATATCTTGCAGAATTTAGCTCCAACCCTAATCAAACACACTTAAACAAGCTAATCAAGGTCTTCGGGATCACTAGGGCTACAGGCAGGTGAGGTTTTTTTCAGGGCTGGAACTAAACTCTGCAAGACATCGGCACTCCAAGACCGACGTTGCCTATACCTGTTGTAGATTCATACAATTAAGGTTGAACCACTGATGTGTTGGGCAGTAACTAATTACTAGTAACTTAGTTACTGTAATAATATTACTTTTTGCAGTAACTAGTAGTGTAACTAAATTACTAATAAGATTTCAGTAATATTACAGTTACCATACATAAAGCAGCTTAGATAACTTTTGATGTCTCAACCCCGCTTATTTAAAATCCAACAATCAAATAATTCCTAGATTTATTTTTCATAATTTTCACAACTCGCACATGCACGTGATGTCCCCAGTGCAGCAGGCAAGCTTGGAATATGGAAGAGCTTATATTCAGCAGATAGAAATATTGCATTATATTGATTTTGTCAGGAAAAAATATGTTCTGAACAATGTTGGGTAAATTGCAGTATAGGGAGCAACGCGTTACAAAAGTAATACATTACAGTAACGGATTACTTTTTGCTGTAACACAGTAGTGTAAGGCAGTACTAATCAATTTCCAGTAATATTTAATCGGTACATGTTCAGTAACGCTTGTGTTACAACACACTTTAGACCTTTGGATTATTCATTTTGTGTATTACGTAAAACGTATCATGCACATGAAATGTTAAAATTCTCTTATGATATGCGAACTAAATAACGGTGATTGGCCAATCAGAACTTGGTACTGTAACAAGCTGTGCACGAGTGGAAGCAATTTCGTCATTTTTCACGCAAAATGGTTCGAGTTCAACTCTTGAAATTCTTTAAAAAGACAATAGAAGGTATAAAATTTTCCTTGATTAGAAAGATATTCTCCTGACATAACGTATGTGTGAATTTGAGGGACTGAGAGAAGATAGGAGAGCTGACATTATCCAACTTTGAGAAAAAAAAAACCATCTTCCAAAAGCATTCACAGCGCAATGAATTCCATTAGAATACAGTTAGAATGCACTTATAATTCTAGCAATTAAATAAAAAATACCCATGTATGAGTTTTTACGTTTTTATATATATTGCACAAGCAATGTACTTTTCTGTATATCAGCACATGTGCGCGAGGCCGCAATTACAAATGTGCTATTAGTTTTATAAAACAGTGCCAGAGCAACATGGTGTTTCATTTCGTAAATGAACCAGTTTTTGAACGAATCGAGTGAGCCAGTGATTCAACGGTCCATGTTTCGTTTGCATTGAATCAGCCATTTTGAACGAATCGTTTGATATGAATGATTCAGTAAGTCATTTATTAAAACAGGGACTTGCTGCCACCTACTGGAGATTTTACTGTCATTTATTTATCCATGACGGACCAAAACCAGCCACGGTGCCTGCACAAAAACACATTCAGCAAAATATTGTTTAATTATCAATATTTCAGGCCCCAGAAGAAAAACAAAACCTTATAAATAATAGTTAATTTAATAAGGCTAATTTTTCATTAAATGGAAACCTTTTTAAAAATGAGACCAATTTTGTAATCATTATAAAAAATTTGCCACAGGTTCGACCTGATTTTAACAGATTCATTAGTAGCTATACAGACAGAAACATGCTTGTGATAAAACAAGATCTTTATTTTCTTCTGTTGATTTTGTGTTGTCATTCTGTGAGTTTGGGGCTGAAGATGAAAAATTTAGGTGAGAACTACATACATAAGGACATAAATATACAGGTAGTATGAAAACCAATCACCAATATTAGACATTAGATTGTCCCTGAATTAAATGGTCTTTTTTTTCTTTTTGCAGTAAGGGACAGAGGGAAGTGAGGCTCTTCCTGACTACTTCCAGGAGTGTCATGTCTGAATGCGTAACTGACAAGCCAACCAACAGGAGGCGAGAGAATTCAGCACTAGAGAACAAGGCAGCTGTAACTCTACCAACTAAAAAACATCCAGACCCTAGTGCCACTGCAAACACAAACACACCTACAGTGGCATTACATATTCCCAAGCACATTCATTTCACATTTAATACTGTGAGCCAACACACATTCATGCTATTGAACACGAGCAGATCAATACCCTCAGCACCATGAATACCCAGATACACTTGCATCCACGCGCGCACACACACACACACACACACACACACACACGCACACGCACACGCACTCTCTGTAATGCATCTGAATGGACTAGGTCTTATAAACCTAGGCATGATGTAATTCTGATGTAAAGAGAGTCCTCTCAGTCTCTATAGTCACAGCTCCAGGAAGTCTCTGTCCAGGTCCCTGTAGGCCTCATCAATGTAGGAGGCAATAGCACAGTGTGAGCTTCTTCCAGAGCCCAGCAGCACTGAGACCGTCTCCTTCCAGTAGGTGAAGGGAATACAAGAGCTCTGTTTTTGGAAAGAGACAGAAAAGTTTATGCCTTAAGAGCTCACAATTGTGAGAGGACATCTGTGTATGGTCAATGGAGCAGAGCTCACGTTCTCCAGGCAGGTGCTGTCCTTGTCCTTGTTGAGGTAGTGGTGCTGCCAGAAGCGCAGCAGGTTGTGGAAGTTGTTGAGCAGGCAGCCGGGGTATTTCTCTGCATATTCCTTTTCTTGCAGAGCGCTCAGATAGAAAGGCAACTTACCCCGCCTCCGCGCCAGCATCAGAATCACCAGACTGGTGTTCAGACAGCTCACGTTCTCCTGTGATTGATCAAAATCATGCCAATCAGTTTTAATGGTCATCATTAAAAAAAATAAAAATAAAACTTTATCATGAAGACATTTAGAATGTTCCTAGTTCATGTGTTATTATACTGACCATTTTTAAAAGTTTAAGTAAAAAAAACTAACAAATTTCTGTTTAAATCTGATGAAATGTTATTACAGCATGATGTAATAAAAAAAGTATTTATTTACTTTTGTAAAAACAATATTCACAAACAAACATAAATGTACAATGTGGCTTCTATGAAGTGTCAGCGACTCAATCGCGCAGGAACAATTACTGAAAAATGTAGATCATCGTGCAGGCGTGAAGGACTTCAGCTACACCTGAATAAAATGCATACACCTCTCTTGCTGCTACTCATGTGCCAGTGATTACCCCTCTCTGTCAATTCTGGCACTCATGCTGTAGGATGCCGACCCCTGACACACAAAAAAAAAAATTCGTATAACTTGCCTGAGTGAGGGTTTGGACATTGATGATGCTGGTCAGTCTGAAAAGGAAAGACAACCTGTTTTCCACTTGAGCCATGTAGGACAAGAGGCGACACTCTGAAAACACTTCAACCACTGAGAAAGAGACAAGGAAACATTATTAACACTCTTTAACGCTCTCATCCATCTCTAAATTAACTGTTCAGTCATTTGAGTCAAACCTTTCTCATCTTGCGTCTGGCTCTCAAAGTGGTCCAGAGACAGGACGATACATCGCACCAGCATGTTAGAGTCTACCAGAGAGCTGTTGATCTGAGTCAGGAACATCTGAAACTGAGGTGTCAAAAGGGAGGAAGACAGATCTGAGATCTACTGAATCATTTCAGTGTGAAAAATCACAAAGGGTCTGACTGTAAACCCACCTTCTCCTCTGTGTTGACATATTTGTCAAATCTTTTGAAGGCATCAATGTTGAACTTCATAAGCTCACCAAGTAGGTCAAAGTAGCTCTGAAGGACGTCATGTGACTTGCAGCCACTGTCGATGATGCAATATAGAATATGCTGAAAGAAGAGAATTATGAGATGACTTAATAGTCCTATAACTACCATTCAAAAGTTTGGGGCTGGTTAAGATTTTTTAAGTTATTGAAAGAATTATCTTATGCTCACCAAGGCTGTAATTAATTTGATTAAAAACAGTAATATTTAAAATACTAGTCCAGTTTGAAATAAACTGAACTGTTTTATATTTTAAATGTCATTTATTCCTTCAATTAACTTTCAGCAGCTGTTACTCCAGTGTTCAGTGTCACACGATCCTTCAGAAATCATTCTAATGTGCTGATTTGCTGCTCGAAAAACATTTCTTATTATTATCAATGTTGAAAACAGCTTTGCTGCTTCACATTTTTGTGGAAACTGTGATACATTATTTTCAGGATTCTTAGATGAATAGAAAAAACAGGATTTATTAGAAGTAAGAAGTATTTTGTAACATCTTCAATATCACTTCTGAACAATTTAAAGTATCCTTGCTAAATTAAAGTATTATTTCTTACAAGAAAACAAACAAAAAAAGTATACTGAACACAAACTTTTGAATGGCAGTGTATGTTCACGCAGGCAATGTAATGCATTACACACATATTTTGCTCACCTCTAACAAGCCTCTTCTGAGAAGAAACACTTGATCAGCATATGATGGCGTTCCTCTCAGAAAACTCTCCACGGCTCTTGCCTGCCAGAACCTGAAGCGAGACATGGAGAGATGTCTATTACGAAATGAAGAGGTCAGTAAGTGTAAGAAAACATTACAAAATGTAACTAAAGATCTCACCTGAATGAAGAATCAATTGGCTCTTTCTTCATGACTGAGATTAACCGTGTAAGAAGACCCTTTTTACCATCACAGACAAGGCTCCTGTAAACCAATTGACCAATTAATATAAATCAATTAATGAGCAGTTCAAAACTTTTAAATAAATAAGAACTCAAGTAATATGATATGAAAAGCGTCCCCATGCCTGTCTGTGTTATTCAGTGCCTCCATTTCAAAGATGTTTGCAGTCAGGTAGATGTCACTCAGTTCATTCAGTTCCTGTCCACTTAGAAGAAGGTATTTATTTCTGTGAACAAGAAAGAAAAGGTTTCCTACCAGACTTTTTCTCAGTTTTAGCATTTCCTAACATCTCTTTGTGATACTCACTCATGGTGGTCACTGAAGCTCTGCAGCAGTCTGAGGAACTGGATCTTGAAAGAGATCTCCTGATGTAGAGAGGAAAAGAGCTGTATTCTCCCACTGTAACCATCCATACGTAAGAGTCTTTTAAATCATTCAGAGTAATAAAGGGCTGCTTCTTACTGGACTGCAGTCACAGTTCTGGTTCTGCCGATGTAAGACGTGACCGGAAGGCTGTCTTCTCCAGATCAGCTTATCAAACAGGTTATTGAGACCTGGAATTAACTTGAACTCGGCCAACATTCTGTGAACCTGTCACAAGAGTGAAAATCTATGAAAAAAGCTTCAAAGCATCATTCAAAAGTTAAGGGTCAGTATGATTTGTTTTAATTTTGAAAGACATTAAAGATGCAGTTCGTTCTTTCCAAGAATCCTTGACCAAAAAGCATAGTGCTTTCCACTAAACTATTTATTACAGCACAACTGTTTTCAACACTGATACATATAAATAATATTTCCTGAGCAAATAAAATTCAGCTTTGATACCAACGATATAAATGACTTTTCAAAATATATTTAAATAGAAAACAGTTACTTTAAATTGTAATGTTCCATAATATTATTGTTTTTCTTTTTTTGATCAAATAAATGCAACCTTGAGCATGAGAGGCTTCTTTCAAAACCACAGAAAAATATTAATAACCTTAAAATTTAAACAGTAAAAATAAAATTATATATATATATAGAGCAGTAAATCTGCACAGCTCCATCACGGTGCTTCTCCTCTTCAATTCACCTTCTATAGGGTTCAGGTCAGAGGACAGGGACAGCCATGGTAAAATATTCATTTTGTGCTCAGTGACACGTTTTGTGTTGATTTTGATGTTTGTTTTGGATTGTTGTCCTGGTGGAAGGTCCTAACACGGCTCATTACAAGATTTCTAACAGAGGTAGTGGGGGTTAGATTTTTTATCTATTGGTATTTGATAGAATAATCCATAATGCCATGTATCTAAACAAGATGAGCTGGACCAGAAATATAGGCCCACAACATTAAAGATCTAACAGTATACCGTGGGCATGGGGTACTTTTTATGCCTGTTTATACTAAATCCATCTTGAGTGTTTACTGCCAAAAAGCTCTTTTTTTTTGTTATAGCTGACCATAGAAGCCAGTGCCATTTGAAGTTCCAGTCGTGTCTGACAACTGAATATGCAGGAGTTTGTTTTTGGATGAGCAAGGATAATTTTTCTTGAAACCCTCCCAAATAACATGTGGTGATGTAGGTACTGTTGGACAATTTATTTTTAAGGTTTTCTGTTACCCTGTTACCCAATCTAGTTACCCTGGTGTGCAAATTTAGTTCTTTAAATATGAATGGACATATACTTCAGAGATATTTTACTCATAAGGATTTTAGGGGTGCCAATAATTGTGGCCAACATTCATTGGAGAAAAACTTTTATTTCACCATGAGATGTTCTCCCCATTTTCAATTGTTTTACTTCAATGAAAGGTAAAACGTTTTGCAAAATCACCCGGTCAGCCGCCTTTGCTCATATTTACCAAGGGTGTCAATATCATTGGAGGCTCTGTATATAAAACAAAATATTCAAACTCTAAGTAGTCAACCTTATTAAGTGACTAGTCAGTTAACTAGTAGATCATCCTGACTCATTCCACGTCATATGTATTAAAATTCACTGTCACTTCAATCCCATCACATTACCTGATTTCTCTGTCGGCCCATAAGCAGTACACACAGCACATAGAGAACCTCCACTTTGTACATGATCTCGTGTACGATCTTCATAGACTGGGGCAGCCTGTGTCTGAGTGGACTAGAAGACAGGGAGCTCTCATCAGATGACTCTGAAAGACAGCCAATCAAGACTTGGTGAGACCAAATAATGCAGCTAATGAAATACCAGAGCGGGAAAGAGGAGGACCTCACCTGTACTGCTCTGCTCTGCTTCCTCAATTGCTAACTGCATGAGAGCATCCAGAACCAATGCACTATCAAGCCAACTGTGCCAGTCCTCCAGCTCCAGTCGCGCAGAAGCATCCGCCGCCTCTGTAACTTTCCGTGTGGCAAGCTTACAGAGACGCTCAATAAAGCCTGGGATATTCACCAGAGTCACTGCAGAAAGATCACATGGCACTGTAAAATTTATAGTGCTATTTTACATGAGGGCAATTTTAACCCTGTCAACATTTAGTGTGGATTAACTGCAGTTGTGTTTTCTAACCCTGGTTGCTCTCGGCGCGTGATGGGCATGTGCTGGTCTTTTGCTGGGTACTGCGGGCTAGGAGAGTGTGTTTGTCATCTACACCCACATCTGGCTCTGATATGGTGACTGAGAGGATACGACAGAAGTTGGCCAGCTGCTGCTGGTTGAAGCTCTGGACCAGACTGGCCAAGTTGGGAATTTCTTCAAGCTGGATGATTTCCTAAGATTAAAATGTAACATTTTTAAATGTAAAGTACTTCTGCAATAACACAATTCATTTTTAGCATAATTACCCCAGTCTTCAGAGTCAGAATTCCTTCAGAATCCTTATCAATTGTGAAAAAATCTGTGCTGTTTTTTTTTTTTACTGATACATATTGTATCAGTAAATTAGTATGTTGGTATGTTTCAACCATTTTTTTTTTTACAAATATTAAATATATTAAATAATTTTCCACAATAAATAATAATTAAATATGATATTATCATTTAAAATAAAAATCACTTGTAACATAAAAGTTCTTACTATCACTGTTGATCTATTTAATGCATCCTTTCTAAAAAAAAATATGAATATTATTTTTTCAAAACATAATTATACTGATCCCAAACATTTAAATAACAGTGTATGTGCTTTGGCTTTCACCTTTCGGACACTCAGGATGTCCTCAATAAGAGTGGCAGTTTGTAGGAAAACCTTTTTATTGGACATGAGAGTGAACAGGAACGTGACGAAATCCTCCCTCGCTGCAAGACTTTTTGTAACGCCCTCTGTCTGTCAGACAAATACAGAGGCTGTTACTCATAAGGAAACAAGCTAAATCATTTATAATTATTATTTGTGTCCTTCCGGAATCATATACATTGTTTTATACTTACACATATACAGCAGTTGTACAGAACGCTTAGACAATCCTTGATGAGATCATCACTCACTGAAAATAATGAAGCAAACCTTTAATGACTGGTAAAGCATTACTGAAAAGTGTTCTGTTAATAACATTATTTATGTTATTAAATTATGGAAATAAAGAAGCTTGGTTATTATTTAAATAAGCTTACGTATGGGTAGGTCTCCCTGTATTGTGAGCGTTGGCCGCATCAGAATCTCCACAAACAACTGTAGATGAATGACAAAAGTATAGTGAGTAACTAACAAATCCGCATTCTGGAATTATGATAATTATGGTACCAGCCAATCTGGTTCGTTTCTAATTAAAATATTATGATGTACAGTTCAGTTTCTGCAGTTTTTTTCCACACTACAAGAGCGGAATAAGAAGACAAAGCTAGGAACATGTAACACAGCGCTTGATGAGAAGCTCTTGTCACTTAAATTCTTGTGAGTATCAATGTCATAATAAAATACCATGTGTTCCAATATTTTACTGATGGATAAAACAGAGCATGATGTAAACTTTCATGATGGGAAACTCAGTATATCAAAGTAACAATTGTTTGTAGCACAAACTCTGCTTTGACTACATTTTAAAAAGTGTTAATTTCTAAATCTACAGCTACTGGCCTGTTTAATATCAGAAAATAACTGCATTAATATACATTTAAAATAATTCTAATACGCTGAGTTTTTGCTTAAGATACTCATTATTATCTGTGTTGAATATGTTGAGCGGTTTTAACATTTTTGTGGAAACTCTGATACGTTTTTTCAGGATTCTTTGGTGAACAGAAAGTTCAAACAGCATTTATTTGAAATATAAATCTTTTGTAATATTTTCAATGTGTTTACTGTCAATTTTGAACAATTTAATGATTAATTTAATGCTGCGTTTGACACTATCAACCTCCACATTCTTTCGAGTAGACTACAAAATAATGTTGGCATTAGTGGAATATCATTGTATGGTTCAAATCTTACTTATCTGACCATCATCAATTTGTAGCAGTGAATTACGAGGTATCATATCGATCACAAATACAGTATGGAGTACCACAAGGACTGCTGCTTTTCACGCTCCTTGTGTAGTATTCCTTTAACTCAAAAGTTTGTACAATATGTTCATTTTTACAAGCTATCAGAGCTCTTGGTCAACATAGCTCAAAACTAAACATTCAAGAGGAATAAGAATAATTATTTACATTAATGCCTTCAAACTGAATACAATTAAACTTATTTTGATCAGGATTAGTAAGAAGTAATATTTAACTACAAAGAACTCACATCAACTCCTCCAAACAAGTCAAACGTGTATGTATTCGGAGAAATCGACTCCTGTGGTGTTTTGCGCTCCTCTGTGACAAATGACATAGCCTCCATAGACAGCAATGATGACAGTTCCTGCATGACCACAAAACTACTCACTTAACATCTGATAGAAAATTATACAAAATGTGTTTAAAGTGATAAATTGTGTGTGTAACGTTACAGACAAGGAAGTCTTGAATACCATGACCATGCTGTGAATCTTAGAGAAATCGCTGTTAGGATGGCTGCTCTCATGAAGTCTCCTCAATAACACTGGTATACCCTGCCATTGAGCTCTTTTATCTCTCTCTTCCAGCAGAGCCACAGGAAACTGTATTTGACAACACAATCACAACACTTGTCAAGCACTGCAAATACACTTTAAATAAGACAAGCAGGTCAAACACTATATTAATACTCTTCTTATTATCGTTTATTATTTTAGCACTAAGTAGCTTAAGCAAATGATATTGTCTAAATGCTGTATATTTTTGTTTGAGACTTGTTTTATATTCATGGCTCTTCAGGCCCTCGTATGTAAACAGTGTCTAAGAAACGCTTTGGAGGCAGGTTAGACCTTCATATAATATAAGATCTCACCTGAGACCCGCTAGTCAACCCAACACCCGTGATTTTGCCTTGTCGGATTTTATTAAAAATGTTTTGGCATGAATTTCCTCTGCTTGTTTGGGTCCGTGAAAACCCAGAACTCCTTGTCGCCATTGCTGTTCCTCTGTGACGTTGAGAAGTTTCCACGAACCCAGCGGCGATGACAGAGTTAATACTGCTCCCTACTGGCCTGGCGTGGAAACCACAACCAGTGGAGCACGTGCTACTGGCCCCTACCAAAGGCTGTTTCTCAAACTGAAGGCTGCATCCTCCGGAGGTCGCAATTGTACGAAAATAAAGTGAAAGAAAACGAGTCGGAGATCATCAGAAGTTGAGGATGCCGCATTCCGTGTGATAAGCACAATTTGCCTCCCTCATGCTCGATAAAAGCCGTAATTATGCGAGTTGTGAGATAAAAGATCATAATTTTTTTATATATAACCTATATATTTCCTTTTTGTTATTTGTATTACTATTACCCTTCACCTCATGCTCGCTAAAAGTGAAGTCTGATTCGTTTCCACGAAAACATTATTTCGGATAGATATTAACCAGTAAAAAAAAACTATTCAGAGGTTATTTTACGGTGGAACTGGCTTATGTTGTCCACAATTTTGAGCACTGCACGACAGAATAGATGATGTGATCGAGGTTCTTGATCTTATTTCCATCTAAAATACTGTTTTTTATTTCTATCAGCCAATGATAATTCTAAAAGAAAACGTCACGAGCATAGATCAGTGGCCGAGAGCGCATCTGATTGACAGATAAACCAGGAGCTCTATCAGTGTTATTGTTAATGTTATGGTTATTTTGTTTCAATGTAGAGTTTGTACATTTTGTGCAAAGTATACTGTCAAAGTAAACTTTATCATTCAGCTGAACTATGCACATTTATTTTAGACAATTCAAGTTTTGTTCAATTAATGCGATAAATGCATGTCCCTGCTGAACAGTGAGCTATGACTAATTTCAGGGGCAAAGCAGACTAACTTAATCAGGGCTATAGAAATGTATCGTCAGGTTTTTTTTTTTATAAATCTTCATATTATGAAAAGGATGCTTTATATGCTGCATTCATGGCAAGCTTAGGTTCCTTCGGTCTAAAAAAACTGAAAACAACAGTAAGGAACGATTCTTGGAATCGAATCCCATCGATTCCAGAACCAGGAATCGGAATCGGACTCGAACAGTCCTACATTATACACCCTCGATTTTCCAGTTTATGGTAGGTTTGTCCACCTCGGTCCAATCGTGTTTCGGGGGAGTGGGGGTGGGGGTTTTCTCCTCGGTCCATTCGCCGTATGGGGCCCCCTCAAAGCATGGGGCCCGGTGAGACCGCACCAGTTGCACATGTTGTGCTCATTTTCGACCCCTGCCAAATTATTACCCCCTCTAATTGAAATCGCTACCTGATTGCCTAATCCTAACCCCATTAGTTAATACATTAACTAATGTTAACAAATGACACCTTATTGTAAAGTGTTACCAAAATACGCTTATATGTTTTAAACTATTAAAATACTGCAATTGTTATGAACTTAAAAAGAAAATAATATAACTAACTATTTCGTCATTATTTTCTATCAGGCTATATCATTTAAATAAATTCTATTTAAATGGCCGATGAAAACAGTAGCGTAGTGTAACGTGAATGTGTCTGTAGCATTTGTAGAAATAATAAAAATGTATAGATAAAATAACATATAGAAATATATATATGTATATATATTCCTGGTCTATCTACATTTACTGTACACAGTATAACAAATAAAGATTGAGATTCCTGCTGTTTTCCCAATTTAGGTGGCTTTCCCTTCCCTGTTAAATGACCATAACTCCATCTCTTGGGCGATGATGAATGAAACCCACACACATAATCAACATCATCAAAGGAGATTGAAGTTACGATAGAAGCCCATAGGAACTCAGCACACACCCTCTGAGATGATAAATGACTAGTTAGGAAAGAGAGACGTGTGCTCATGCGTTTCCTGAACACACAACGAGGGTCTGATGGGACTGTGTGCAGGACAACAGAACTAACTCAGTGACGAGGAAATGGGCGTTTGCTGAAGCTGACCCCCCCCAAAAAACCCTCCAATTTACTGGTGAGCCGAAAAGGGTGGAGAGCAGCAACAGATCTGAATAAACACGGCAAGAGTCCATACATAGTATATTTGCCTCTACTGGATTTGGATCACATTTGGTGAGTTTACATTTTATTTAGTTCGTTTTTATTATTGTTTATGATTTGAATAGTTCTAAAAACTCAATTTGAACCATAAAATACAACAGCATAACACTTTACCACATCAAACTCTCCTGTGAATATAACATGATTTTTAACAAGGGAATGAAAACAAATCGTATAATTTGATCAAAATCTAAATAACAATTTTAGAAAAGTTTTTGTTACTGTAAATATCTCACAGAACATTACAAGGGTATGACTTGTCCCAAGGCTGTTCTTCTCTAGTTTTGCCCCGAGGAAAAGCATGGTGTGTCTCAAGACTTAGAAAAGTCTGAATGAGTGCCTTCATTTCTTAGCTCTGGACTTCAGCCATAGTCAGTTTACTTAGTATTTTTACTTCCCGGCCTTTTCCATCCTTAGGTTTTAGCAAAAGCAGATTTTATTAAACATCTCATGCTTACAAAAAAAATGAGGGTAATCATACAATCATGCAGTTGTATCTTCAACCCTCCAATGAACATCAGACAACTATTTTCTTATATAATAATGATAATAATTATCATGTTTTATCATATAATTGAAAGTATTATTAAAATATGTGCCTCTCCAAGTACCACCATAATGACCAACATTACTATATAGTAGTGTAGTAGAACTATTAAGCTACTGCTCTGCACAGTTCAAAAACCAGGCAGTTTTATTCTTAATAAGAATGTATTGTTGCCGGAAACTTTAATATTGTAAATGCACAATTTTAACATTAAAACGGCACTGTGCTTACAAACAACTCAATGATTAAATTAAAATGTGCTGTACCTGAAAGACAACTAAAAACTGTACTGCATTTAAATGTAAAAAAACTTTACTCAATTAAAGATTAAATAAAAATGTATTGTTTTAACATTAATCTATATTTAATTTAGTAATTCCTCTGCGTACCACTAGTACCACACTTTGAGAACCACTGATATAGAACATTATTTTTATATAATAAATATATTAACAATAATATATTAAAATATTTTAACATGTTAAGTTAAATGTTTATAAACATTAATAATAATAATATAGTTTTATCATATAATTGATAGTAGTATAAACATAATATATAACGTTATTTTTATATAAAATACATTAACAATAATATTTAAAATGTTAAGTGATATGTTTATAAACAATATAATAATAATAACATACACAACATATTTTTTCAAAGTAAAATAAGTGACCTGTTGTACAACACAAAAGTTCAGATGAGAGTTTCATTTGTTGACAGGTGCTGTTTATCACCATGGGGTCCCTTCTGGCGTTTCTCACACTGCTTCATCTCATCACACTGGCGGTTCTCTTCATCGCCATCATGGAGAAGGTAAGTGCAGCAGATTACATTACAAAACTATTTGATAATTTGTTAGAACAATGTGCATATGTCTGAACTCATGAATGCATATTTAATCTTGTGTATGATTAAGTCCTGGTGGGTTTGGGACGGCACAGAACACTCAGATCTCTGGTACAACTGCAGATTTGACAATGAAACAGAGGCATGGTTCTGTGCCTCATCAGAAGACACGGGTAAAACAATACATTTGAGCACTTATATGGTTTTAAAATATGGGAATTTACTTGAACACTGTTTAAAGTTGAGTAAGGATAGTCTCTCTGTTTTGTTTCCACCAGAGTGGCTTCAGGCTGTCCAGGTTCTGATGGTCCTGTCAGTGATTTTCTCCGCCATTTCATTCCTGATATTCCTGGGACAACTCTTCACCATGTCTAAGGGAGGACTCTTTTACCTCACCGGGGTCTGCCAGGCATTTGCCAGTAAGTGCTTCAACCTAATTTGCTTTATTGCTCGAGGTTACCATTTTCAGCCCAAGCCAAACACTCATTTCAGTTGCTCTGAAGTCGTGGAAAAATAATCTGAAATGTTCTGTCCTCAGGCCTCAACGCCTTCACCGCCGTGCTCATTTACACTCTGCACAATAAAGAAATCCTTCAGGACCCGCGGGAGTTGAGCTCGGGACACTTCGGCTACTGCTTTTACTTGGCGTGGGTTTGTGTACCTCTGCTCCTGTGCAGTGGAATCATGTACATCCATCTGCGCAAAAGGGATTAGTCTCAGGCAAGCCATGCGAAGAATGTTTGCTGTTGATATACTTCACTGATTGATTATATACTTAATATTAGCTTGCAAGACATTTATTTTTTGATTATTTAGACTGTATTTAGCCATTTATAAATATACAAAGCTGAAATATGGCCGAAGATCAGCCCATCTTAGTTAACTCTTAAAGGGCAACCACGACTAATCAATCTGATTAGCTGAATTATATCTAATTTAATAATAAAAGGGGTCAACTTAAGCTTGTTTCATACTGAAGGGATACTTGTAAACATTATAGTGGTATCCATATGCTAAAGTCTAAGATGTAGTTTGTAAATAAATTCAATTTAGTCAATGTCTGATTTCAATTTCATTACTGCGTGAAAATATTCCTCAGAAATACAGTGCCAGACGGTGGACTCCACAGACCTTGGGAGTGCATGACAAACTCATGACTCCAGTTTCTGAACTAATAGCTTCCATCACGCCATCTAGCATGATCTTACGACAAAAAGCTTTTAAAAAAATCAAAACCGCTTCCTGACATGCAAAGGTCTCTTTTATGGGTACTAGGATATCAGCACCTGGTGATGACATGCTCTCAAAAATCAAGTGCACTCCAATGCCAGACAAAGAGGTTTAATATCAGGTTCACCACATCTCACAATCACACAAGATCTCCAGAATTATAGTCAGCTTCTGCATAGAACACAAGAAGGCCACTGATATGTTCACCAGCAGCAGTGTCCAAAATTGAAGTTTGCTCTTAATCAACCGATTCCTACTTTCCTTTTTAATAACCAGGCAAAATATAATGATAAAAAAAAACAATATAATGTGACAACCTAAATAACACAATAATGCCTCAAAATGTCATAAAAGATAGAATGTTTTGTAAAAAAAATCTGACAGTTGAGGTTGATCTTGGTCATGGGGCTAGAATATAAGGCTACTTTAGTTTTAATGACAGTTCTGAGAAATGTTAAGAGATTAATCACAGAACGAGGAATAAAACTGAGAAAGAGGTAAAGCAAAGCAGCATAAAGCTGCAAGATAGAAACCGAGGTAAAAGGATGTCAAAACTCTCCAGAAAGCTCTTTATTTAAATCTGAATATGTTCAACAGTTATTCTAAAACCGTAAAACTTCTCTTTAACTGCATCTCAGTGTGATTGCTTTCCCTTCATCTTCATTTTGCTGTATCAGAAACACCCACTACCCCAAAACTGTCACAGAGGAATAATATCACTAAAGAAAAGAAAAGCAAGTAATTATAAGTTCAGTCCCGGTATCTCCAACTCCAGAGTGCTTTAATAAAGCTAGGTCACCAGTCACTTTAGCCGCTGCACAATGACAGCGTTCAGCAGGTTGGCTTCCTTCAGCGTCTGGCTCTCATCCGTCAGCTCCTTGTTGGGGAAAGTCGTCATGAGAACGAACTCGGTGCCAGCTATAGCCGGGCGAGCGCTCGCCACAAACTGACGCACATCAGACAGCCTGTGATGGAGAAAGATGCAATAAGAGGAAGATTTTCATGATATAGGGTTATTTTCAAGGCATTTTCATTGTGCTTTTACCTGTGGTGGGTGGTTGAACTTCTGCACCAGCCGGCCTCCATCAGCCAGTCTGATCTGGATGCTAGTGACCGGTTGAGAGCTGTCCACACTGATGGAAGCACTAGCCTCAGCTTCGCTGGCGACCTGGTCATGCGGGCTTCTCTGGAGCGACACCAACTCTGGAGTGGCACTGGAGAGGTTAGAGTGAAATAAGGACAATAACGTTTGAACAGTTCAGCCACATGCCAAGATATAACTTACAATGATGAAGCAATATGAAGATCACAGTGTACAATTAATTGTTGGATATTCAAAGTAGTCATAAATCTAAACATGCCACTATTTACTAAGTGCTATATGATTTAAAACGTTTTTTTTTTAATTGTGACATTGATTAGTGCAATTATCAAATCACAGAGGCTATGATTTATTTAAATAAATATATACATCTTCTCAAACTTGTTATGAGTCGCCCTTATAAACCCTTCGGTTTTCTATTAAAATAAAATTCAAGCCATACTGTAAAATAAAAACATTTTTCTTATACTTTGTTTTACAACAAAATTATAAGAGTAATCTTTATAATTTAATTTGGGTTGTCCTTATATTTATTCCCCAAATCGTAAAGCCCTACTCTTTCATTATTGCTATAAACAGCACCAAACACAGGAGGAGACTAAGGGTGCCTTCACACTAGCACTTTTGGTGCGCACCCGAGTTCGATTGATGTCAGAGTTCGGTTTGTTGGATGATATGAACGC